>JWHW01058221.1:162772-200838 GCA_000931545.1 Papilio glaucus
TTTGGGTTCTTTTTCATAATTTTCATTAATTAAAAAAAAAAAGAATAAACCAAAATTCAATATTGTTCTGCTCTGATAAATTCT
The DNA here is from genome assembly GCA_000931545.1 of Papilio glaucus. Taxonomy (NCBI): domain Eukaryota; kingdom Metazoa; phylum Arthropoda; class Insecta; order Lepidoptera; family Papilionidae; genus Papilio; species Papilio glaucus. Next base: position 162,857 of record JWHW01058221.1, read on the forward strand.
AAAAATATTTTCCAAGTATATTTAAATAGTTACTTAACAGTTTCAATGTATATTTCTACTTATACAAAAATAGTTGTATACCAGTGTTATACACAATCTCCTTGCCACGAGTTTTGCAATGTTGTAAGTATTATGACTTGTATTATTTTAACACTATCTCACGTTTTAGTAAAGTTTGTATTTAATTAAGACTTTCTATTTCGTCTTTGTTCGGGTAAATGTATCATGCTACGTGTTATTATTTCTATTCTATAAAACTTCATACAACAAATACTATATTACGTACTTCACTTAAACAAAGTGTAAATAAACTAATAAAAATAAATAAATTAGTGATCCACCCCGGCTTCGCCCGGGTAGCACTAGCACATTAATCCGATCGCTACCAAGCTTTACAGGATAGCTGGACTAATCAGAACATTTCCTGAAAATATCATGGAAATCTATGCGGCCATTTCAGCGTCTGTACACACCTAGACACATCGCCTTTCATACATACAAAAATATTTTTATATCGTGGATATTGGTCGTTGTATGGCGACAACAATTATTGAGGTATCGTAATAGATATCGGGTTAAAGTAGTGGATGTTTGAATCGATATTTTATATTTTTACGATGAAGGCGAAGCAAATAATTATGCATATATGTTATATGTCACCGACTGTTTGTAAACAACGTCAGTATATAATGGGACTGGGCATATTATAAATTGTCAGCAAATTGTGAACTGAACGAATTATTCACAATTTGACGTGTCATTTCGTAACGGGTTATCAATTGTTTAAGTCGAATCGACAATAATTATTAATTTATATTTTGTTTGTTAAAGTAAGAAGGAGTGTTAAAAAGGAGAAGTTTGATTAAGAAAGGAAGATAATTATAGATTAGGTTCGTTAGCTTGAACATGATATAACTTTTATAGTATAACTACTATAAAAGTTATATGTTAAAAAGATATTTAACAAAGAAAAAAATGTTTGTTGCTTTTTGATGACGTCAAATAGTGAATGATTCCTTCTGTCCGATTATAAACCGACTAAGTCTGTCGGTGACATACAAAGACTTTTGTATCCCACTGTAGTTTGTTTCATCTGAGAATTGAATAGCGAATCCGTACGAGTAGTCTGTACGATCGTCGGAAATGAAAATAAGGCAATGTTACAACGTTAATTGCATCTTTTTATTGCTGACTCTGATCTACTTGTTGCGGTTAAGTAACGAGTTAGTAGAACCACTCCTACATTGTTATTGTGTTTTGCGAATTAACACAATTGTGTAATTAGCTTCTACATACATATTTCCAGTTAAACAGTGCAAAAATGTAGAAAGATAATCTTGCTTAACTTTGTTTTGATAACATGAAATCAACAAGTCGGTTAAGCCGGTTCTGTGATTAGCGGTAACAAACGCACAGACAAACAGACAAAAATTCTAATAATCATTGTTTTGGGTTTTATTGCGTTTATGAAGGCCCCCAATAATAGTTTTCTCAAATATCTTCCATGTACAGACGATCAGTTACATGTTTAATATATGTATAGATTTACGGGCGCGCCGTTTTTGCATTGGAATGATATGTAAATTTCTTGACGAATATACGATCATATATTATATATCAATGCAAAATCACATAATATTTATAATATTTGGTAAACAAAACTAAAGTTCAACGTCTAGAAATAGCCGGTTATTATTTAGTGCATAAATAATTGAGGACGCATACCGAAACAAGTGGATTCTCATTGGAAAAACGTAAAGTCCCTCGTCGAGTATGACCTGCGGTGTGTATTTAAAATGTGATATTTGAGACTTGACAGTAAGCCTCTTGTTAGTAGGAATTTTATTTATTTTTTGTTCATACACACGTCAGCATCATAAGAACATTTGACACAATATATGTATGTACATGCATATGAGATTTCTATTACTACTTTTTTTTAACTAAGCTATTATCCAATAAACAGAATAAATAGTATTTTAAGTTCCGTATTTCATTTTAGTTTAAGCATTAAATAGCAATTATGTTAATTTTAAGTAGAAGAGTGTAGAAGTATTTGACAATTAGAAAATTAAAGTTGAAGTAGATTTAAGTAGTAAATTTAAGAAGTATTAAATAATGTCAACTTTTTGACATTATTTAATATAAAATATTTTAAATAGTGACGTTAAGGTAGTTTTCAATTAACTTGGTTATTACCTTAAAGAATATAGCAAACATAGTGAAATCAAGAGTACCTTTTATTAATTAGTTTTTACTTCTACTAGTAGTACTTAGCGCGTTTAATGTTAAAGTCTTAAATATCTCTAACGCGCCAACAATTTAATACATTATTACAAGTTTAAAGACATTTGATCTGTTTATAAAATACGCCGTCGTCGTCACGTTGTAAACGCCACGTCAAATTGTCAATGATTCCTTCAGCTCACAATTGTGCCGTGAATTGATAATATTGCTAGTGAGATTACAAACTAACGAATTTCTCAATCTGACGGCGACCTATTTCAAAAATAGAACACCATTGTTGTCTTTTGCTGTGATTATAAAGCATGAAGTTCTTATAATTGAATTCATGGTTTTAATGGTGTGAACCGCTTTTCTTTGATCCATCATAAGATCAGTTTAACAGACCATTATGAGTTGACAAAGATTATATGTCTTGGCAAGATGCAGTTATTGTGTGCGCTGCAGAGAGCTCTTGCATAAAGTGTGACTAAAGAAGATTGATTGTGTTCCAACAAACCTATTGAGACAACTGTCACTTTGTTTTGTTACAAACACTTTCAGACTGGTAGCCTTGTTTAAATTTAAGTCGTCGTTATATTTCCACTTCTCGAAACCAATCCTCTTAATGAGATTTACAAAAAGAAAATTTAACAACGGCTTTATTGTTCGACTGATCTAATAAATCAAGGCAATCTTTTTACTGTAATTGAATACAAAAATTTTCAAAAGTATTTAAGTTTGTTCAAACTATAAGTTTCTTTTACTATAAACGTAACTCATTGTAATTATGTGTTTTAAATGAAGTAACAATTACAACAGACATATATTCTAAAATAAAATAAGTACCCAAAAGAAGGAACAAGCCTCTTGTCATACACCGAGTACCTACTAGAACCAAAAATAATAATAATAAAATATAAAAATTCAGCCTTTTTTAGTAAGTTTTCCCACTGCAGGGATACAGGGCTCTTCTCCGAGAGGGAACCAAACATAAATAACTATAATTCTTAGAAATACGATGGCACTGCTGGTTACTCTAACCAGTGGACCTGTACTCTAATAAATTTAGAAACGGTATAAATATTTACTTATTACCTTGTGATAATTTTAAAATATGTAGTCATGTTCAGACTTAATCAGTGACGCAACGTAATTGTAATACCATTATAATAGCAATTCATTCAATACAAACAACACGTATGTATGTTTGTAAAAACGTTAGGAAATTGAATTTATTTAGCAATTAATTCAAATACTTGATACTATCAGTTAAGACTTAACTTGTAGGGAAATCCTTACATTTAATAAAACTTAATGAGGTTACCATGGGCTTGTTATGAGAGAGAAGAATACATGAAAATATAAATGGATGGCGTAAAAGACATGAGTAAGAAAGGAGAGACTACTAAGATTACGGTTTATAGAAGCTGTGGAAGTAGTAAACCCTTTGTGCCGACACTACTTAAAGTAAGAACATGGCACGAGAATGATGGTTGAATAAAAGAATTATGGTCGAATATTGGATCTTGGCGATCACTAGATCACTTCTTTTTAACCGACTTCAAAAAGGAGGAGCTTCTCAATTCGTCTGTATGTTTTTTTTTAAATTACACGTGTAACGATTTTTGAAGTGATTTACAAATGAATCTTAGTAAATAAATCTTTCCATTATATTTTTTTTTGTAGTTGACCGTCAAATTACAGTCTTAAAATCACATTAAGTCAGTTTTTGTTACTACCTCACTTTTGGCCTTTGATAATTGTTATAAAAACATCAACTAAAACTAGTATAAAATGAGCTTATGAAATTACAAGAATTAATTCATCAAATTCGTTTATGCGAATCGAAGGTTCAATTCCATATAAAACGATTGGCATTGAAAATGTTTGATTTCCGGCGTCGTCCGCCTTACCCGGCAGTTACACAATATTTTTGCACTGTGAGGAAATAGCGTGTCAATAAATACAGCAATATTGTCTTAATAGACTTCAGGACTTATCACGAATTCGTTGGTACTCACGAATTTATTTTTGAAATCATCAAGATAACTTATTTGAGGCAATTGTAAAATATTAATGTTGTACATCAGTAATGAAGAAAAAGAAAGTGTGTCATCATACGATATATAATTAGAAGTAGCATATATATTTTAAGACTAGGACCGCTTTAAGAGATCGTTCTCGTGATAACCTAGTGAAATGGTAGCCGAGTTTCATGCTGTTATTGAAGGTCAATTTAAATTACAAAAAAAATGGACACGTAAATAATAAACCCACGAATAGCGATATGTGTTGAACTAGATTTCGCAAGCTAAAAATAACATCTTGATCATCAATCAACATGTTTCTGTATATTACGGAAGCTTGTGGCTTCGGGGAAACAACGCGAGCTGCCGCCAGATAAACTTTTAATAGTGGTAAATTTTTTCACAGTGGTAGAAACCTGGAAGTATTTCTGCGTTCCGTCTGGAGTGAGGTACCGGAAGCCTAATCCTAGTCCCCTTCCCATACTTTTATAATAAAAATAGCATGGATTGAGGGGATTGGATGGAGGAGGGGATGGGTGGATTGAGGCAAGGCGCTATTCGCCGGAAGTTATTTGGATCTACTTGAAAGAGAATGCCATCCCCAATTTAGTATTTACTATTCGACTACTATAACTTATCTATATCCTATGCCATTATTATAACTAGGATGCTTTATACACTAAAAAATGGCCAATTTACATACTAGATTACAGTTATTTATATCGTTTTTCAAATAAAGGCCAAACATTTCCAGCATTATTATGTACTTATTTAAATAGTTTTAAAACTAAGTGTGTTAAATACTGCTTTTGTTTCTAACCCAGTTTTCAAGACAACTTTGTGAGTTCGTTCGTTTCCTCAATTAGTTATACGTTTTGAAGGCTTCTCCAAAATAACACTCATAATTTGTGTAGAATTTTATGTCGCTTACCCTCAATTAATTTTTAGTATATTGCTGTTTTAAAGCGTACTTATCTTTGTCATATCGTTTTTGTTTCGATATCTTAACGGTTTAAATGTGCTATAATACAAATACCTTAGATACCTTCTTTTATTACTACCGAAGCTTATGCAATAACGCGTTACCGTATTAATAGTGTAGTGAAGATATTTTGTTACACATAACATAAAATATATAGGTACTCCGCAATGTTCGGGATTCGATCCTGGATCACAAAAATAAGCTTCGCAATCAGTCGGACATCGTGACTAGACTTTTTATATTTTGAATTTTATGTATTTTGTTTTGAGCATATAATTAAAAACTGTTTTTTTATTATAATTAACACAAGTCTTTAACTACCTTGAACCAATATCTTGCACTTACTTGTATTGAAGAACAGGTTTTTATAGCAATAAGAATATATGCAGTTCTCTTAAGATTAGCATAGAATTTTTATAATGCTACCTACCTTTTAAATTGATTGTTAATTATCTCCTAATATGGCACAGTCGTTGGCACAATACATCACATACACTACGTAATACGTTTGTGTCACTGCATTTTCGGGCACTGGGTATATTTATTCGAGCGATCGTTCGGGAATCATTGTTCGTTTGAGTGCGGCCTAAAATCAAGGATTGTCACAACCGTGTTATTTCAGCAAAGGCTCGCGCCAGACTGAGCGCTTTATTATTATATCGAGGGAAGGAGCTCGGCTGTCGGTCGTCGGCTGTGACTGTACGCTCAAGGTTCCTGCGACCGCGACTCACGTAGCTCGGTTTATCTGCTGTCTTTTCTCGCTCACTACTGACAACACTCGTTCGCCTCGTCTCCGGTACTGTATTATAAAGTGATTTTGTAAAAAAAAATGCTCGGTAGTTTCTATCTATAGAACTTCATGATTACCTTACACTTAACCGAGAAAAGACCTTGTTTTTCAAAAGCTCTCTTTAAATAAGTCGGGGAATATAGAAAACAGTTATTATTATTTTCTATAATTACTTTGCCATAAAGTTAATTTGTAGTTTTTTTAGGGATTATAGTACATCACGTTACTAAATAGTACATTATTGTGCAGAATAATGTCAACTTGCTAATTTTCTAGCAAATTTAGATCGACAGATCTCCAAAATCCAACCACATTCCATCAGCATCTTGGTAGTTGGCACACAAAACTGCGCTGCTTCCCCTGTCTCGCACAATTGTCATGTAGAATAATAAATTTCAGTGGAATTTCCTATTTGATACGAATTAGAATGCTCAAAAAAAAGTCCCCCTTATTGAAGGCAGGCAATGGATTGCTACTCCTCTGGTGTCATGGATGTTCATGATAACTACCTAAACCACCAGTTCATCTCATACCTTAAGGTATTTTGCCAATTCGAGGTAGGTAACCAATCAATCTCGAAAATAAACGTTTGTGGTTAAAAGATTAAACCCTTTTGTATTATAACCTAAGCATATTTGTTGTAGATGCATGGAGTATATAATTAAAGGTTTTATTCTCTTTTAATTTGTGTGCAATATTGTTTTTAGTTATGCTAGCAGATGTTTGAGGTCGTGTCCCTTAGAATTCTGTGAGTGTTGCTGGAGCTGCGTGAGGTCCGCGTGCGGGACTGCACGTACCAGGACTACATGCGACTGACGCACGCGCATAACACATTTTGTCGTGATGAAATTTTAAATCGTAGTAGATCATGATTAACGGCACGATGTCTGTGTGTACTGTGAAATTGTTGTGTTGTCTGTTTTTATGTTTACATTACGATACACCCCGATGCAATAAACCCTTTTAATAATGTAAAAAGATATGAAGCCGAAATTAGACTTTTGGATGAAACCAAATATTTATCATTAATTGTAGTTTTCTGAAGTTACGAAATATAAATAAAAAATAAAAATCACTTACCAGTTAAAACTTACATAGGGAAACAAAATAAAGGTTTCATTATTTGATATGATAATAGACAATAATTAGGTACGACCTATATTGTCTTTTCTTCGGGATGTTCAACAAAAAAAAACGCACATACGCACGTTATTACGGGTGTTAAACTGTTAATTCATAGTAACAAAAAGTAAAATGAATTAAAATCACACAGATCAACACGATACACGATACACGATAGATTGATGTTCGAGGAGTAAAAAACAGAGCCGGATATATGAAATGTAAGCAAAAAACAGAGTGATTTCACGTGAGAGCTTTGTATAACACAAGGATGTCACATTAACATGGGTTTTCCTCAACTGCATCGTGCAAGTGTATTTTAGTATTTCATTGAAATTATTAACATTCATACATACGTATGTAATATGTATATGAGTATGTATGATGTGATGAGTTTAAAAAGAATATAAAGGATTGCATAAGTATCAGTATAAATAAGTTTATTATTAAATCCTGCAATTCTAAATTTGTATAAAAGTGACAGGAAATCATGCAATATTTTCGGCATGTTTTTCTATTAGAGAACCGTTTATCCTAACAAAACCAACAATAAACGCCAGTAAAGGTTAAAATGGATTAACTAGTAAACCGATAACTAACCAAGTCCTGTGACTGGTAATGTATATTGTGTATCAAATGGTTGAGGTCAGCACGTATGGCATGGTGCGGATGGCATTTTGATACGCCTACGTAAAATATGCCTATATAGGTTATTTAACAAAAAAAATGTTATTATAATATATTGAATTTAGAAAACGAAAGCTTCTTGATTTGTGTGCAAAAATGTTACGCTTTATATGTAGCTTTTTGAAAAAATGTTAAATCTTCATAGGCTATACATATAGTAAGACTTATAAAGAGAGTAATCTTAATCTATGGCACACAATATGTTTTTAATGTGAATCTTATTTAAATTTATTTATATTCCGTAGTGATGAGAAATAAATAAAATAAATAAAAAGCAAAAAGCACTGTCGGTATATGTCGGAAGTTCCGCCACACACAACATATTATCTCGATGACCTTTCTATTTAATGTTACTGCGCTCAGACTGAGCCAAGCGTAAAAATATTAATCTAAAGTCACTTCCTTTTAATCAGAAGGTCGTTGTAAGATTTTCGACTAAATGAGCAGTCGTGGAAACGATCGCGCTGATATTCACGGCACACGATTTGATATTTGTCGACAGGTATCTTGTTCAAGGCGCAACAACTTTGTTAATTAACTTTATTTTGGTTTCTAATGTTAGAGGTGAGGTATTGCTTGTTGCAAGTGAGGATACAAATTAAAATAATATACATAAAATAAAATAAACACACATACCAAAGAATGGCAAAACGACGAGTACAGACCGTAACAGACGAGCATGTTTGCGTAGATGAAGCGAGAGAGGTTGCACAGGGTCACGCCAAATGGCAATCCGTAATCTCTGCTTACCCCTCTGCGTTATGGACGTGGGCGCATATTTATTTATTTACAATAAACACTCAGGTTTCAGGCCAACTTGTACCGATCAGTTTGACGGATCGGTGAAAAAAGGCGTTAATAAGAGTAACAAAAACCGACATGAATGTAGAAAAAGCAGGAGAGATGTGGTAGGACCATGTCATGTACAATCCAACAGTGATAATACTTTGTGGTATTAACGAAGTTTCTTAAAGTGATTATATCTTACTTAGATGCAAAAATGTATGTGACGAATGTAATATTAATGTCACATGCAAAGATAACTTTTATCCTCGTCGTCTACACTTCACTAAAAGTAATAGGAAATAACGTTCTATTAGTAATTAAATAATATTTTGACAGTCTTAACGAGTATCTAGGATGTAAATACGGAGTAGTCGACTATTGTGACGGTCTGATAAATTAACTGCAACTAAATAATTCATAGTACAAATGATCTCTCACAATCGTATAGCCTGATAGTCATCAGTTAAGATAACCATGTCACCTTTTGTATTGTTTGAAAGTGGGTGAGACAACTTTACGGCCTGGATTTTTATAGACATTATCAGTTCAAAGGCTTACTGTGCCTATAAACTGTAATACATTACCATGTCAGCCTCCTTTTACACTACCAATTTCAATTCCAATTGTGATGGCAGAAACAAGGCTTATAATACAGTACTCTTGACAGTATTCACTCGGTTAGTACATGCAATTAATTATATTTACTACTTAGGTCGTATCCCGATTACGATATTAATTTATATTATATTATGCAACATTAAGTTTTACATTTCCTGCTTCTACTTTAATCTTTACGAAATTTCTAAGAAGCTCTGTAATAATTAAGTGTTGACATTTAATAAATTAATAGGCAATGTCCCTATTCAGTAGAGTGTAAATTAATCTTCGTAGATAATGGATCTATAGAAGTACGAGGAGAATTTTATTATATATCATTTATATTCCATTTCAAGTATTATAATATATATAATTTAACCACAACCTTAAGGAGCACTAAAGCGTGCACAACAATCTTTCCAGCTGAAAACGTAGTGTATAATGTACAAGCATGCCGTAACATCATCGGACTGAAGTGTCATATTATTGTGTCCGGCTATTAAGCGTTCAGTTTATCAAGTCGTAGGTAAATCATTTAAATTTCATGATAGTATTTTAAATTTATTGTAAATGAAAAGCCCAATTAAGTAATCATTGACATGTGTAAAAATAACAAAAAACGCCTCGAGCGCAACAAGAGGGTGGGACGAAACGTCCATCAATTAAAGAGTATTAACGAATACATTATGCTCAAAACAGATGTCATTTGACATTTATTTTTTGTCATTAATGACGCCATCAATCAAATTGTATTTTTTTCATTAACATTATTCAATAATAGCTTAGTTACAAAGAAAGTGTAACATATGGGAAGAGGCAGTGCAATTTCTAGCCATGTGTATGGTTGATATTTTAAACACTAACTATGATTAACACTCTAAAAATGTATACTAATAAGCGAACGCAAGGAATTATTAAATACAAAATATTATTAAGCAATCAATCATCGCGTAAGAAGTTTCATTTTAATAATAAAATTACTCACATCCAATTTCTCATAAGTAACGAACGCCATCGTAGTGGTTAAGTAAACGTTATTTCTGTACAATAGTAAAAAAACTTTGTTGAATACTGTTCCAGATTAGATTAGATTCAGGGTCTCTTAATGTCCTTGCGGGCTATCCATTAGGTTAATAAGCTACATTAACCTACAATCCATTAATAATTAGTACAAACTTAAATTGATTTGCATAAGCTATTAACATGAATTAGGTATGTAAACACACATAGAATTCATTTACGACATACTATTTGAATATGTTAGTAGGCGAAAGGTTTCTTGTTTAAATAAACCATGTCGTAATTTAAAGGGAAATAGATTATTATTGTCTGTATACCATGTACTAAAATATCAAAACATAATTTAATTTAAACTCTTTGATGGCCCGCTGAGCTTGGCTCGACTTACTTTTGTTTAAGTTATGTACGAGAATGCACTTGTACTTCTGGATATACCAAAAAATTAAAGTAGTATTTTAGCTTTAAAAGTGGAAGGGTCCGCCACATCTTTTGCATGAATGGGCCAGCTCAATCGGTGAAATAAGAAGTAGATGTATTCTGCGTTTCGTCTGATGAGTGAGGTGCCGTAGGCCCAAACATAGTCCTCATCCCCTTCCCATCCTTTTCTAATGAGGAAAGGATGAAAAGGGGAAGAGGATTTGACGGGCGAGGGTATGGACAGGGAAAGGAAATATCCTATTTCCTGTCTGTTCCCTCTTCCGTTGATTAAATGTAGGTAACGCATCTCATTAGCTTGTTGCAGATGCCTAGGGGTAGTAGTCACTTGATATTAGGTGACCCGTTTGCTCGTTTTAGTGGTGAAGGTTATTCTGCCATAAAAAAGTACAATATAAAAATAAAAACCAAACTGAGTAACACTATTACTTTACTACTTAGGTCAAAACCTGTTGTAATTCTCACTGAATTAAAAGTAGTTTAAACTCAGGCACTCACAAACACATGGTGAAACACTAGCACTTATTCTATGTCCTATAGCTTTAAAATTGTCATTAGCTGATCTGAATACCTCAGTATTATGGGATATTTATTTCATATTTTACCTACCTATACCTACTAATATATAAATCTGTAGAGTCGGTCTGTAATTTCAGTTTTAATATTTATTTTGTGCCTCGCTGACATTAAATCTGCCAATTTTTTAATTTTTGTATGGCTGGAAAAAAAGACATATGCAGCAAGACCACGTGATTGCGTAAATTTTAAGGCTCATATATAATATCGGGACGCCTAATGTTAAACAAAATAAACTGCTCCTGAGGGATAGGAAAAAACATAAAAGCATTATTTCCAACATCGGTTACCATGGTTATTTTACATGGAATCATGTTACAAAAAAATTCAGTAGGAAAAAAAGAAACAAAAAGAATAAGAAGTTGCGGGTAAGAGCAACTTAATAAGACTTTCTAAACTATTGCTTAGAATATGCCATTTATCAAGATTTATTAAATTTAATAACAACATAATTGCCTCCACGCATTTTAACAAGAATTTCAAACACCTAAAAAGAATCGCCACTGCGTAATACTCGAATACTTGTTGCTTAAACTAAACTTAATGTAAAACATTGACTACGACAGACAACGTTGCTTTGAAAATAAGTAACATTAGTATAAACTTAACTATTACATCTAATAAAAACCGTCGAAAGGTCATTTTGTACATTAAAAGATATAAATGAACTCTAACGAAACGATGCATGCGCCGTGACCTTAAAAATACCCAGCAGCAATAAATGCTAACATTAACTTACATACTATGAGATAGATTGAATCATTTTTGTTTATATTATGTTATTTTGACACAGAAAATAGGTATGAATACTAGTATGTTTCTTCTTTGATCAGTGAAAACATTGTGCCATGGATGAGTCTCACCCTTTATTTCTTTTATTTCATCAATAAGACGAACAAGTTTTTACCTGATGGTATAATTTAGTCCCAATTAAAAGAGAACAGTGCTACGTGAATAATGAAATAAAATAAACGCTCGGCAGAATGATAATTACTATTATGACTTTAAACCCATATGGTACACGGTACTACAAAAAGCTGTAGTAATGCTAGCGAACTACAGCTTGGCAGCTGAAATAGACAATGAAACGTAAGAAAATATAAGAAGTTGCACTGCGAAGAAAATAATTACGAGTATCTCTTGGTAGTGTTTGAGTTGTAGAAAGTAAATGAGCGTGACATCCATTAACTAAGATGCAAAATAGAAAACATAAATAACAGTTAAGTATTAGTAATAGAGTTAATGTTATGTTGAAAAAGGTACGCGAGGTAGATGTTAAATAGTAAGTTTCATCTCAATTTTAAAGTATAATATTTAAACACTAGCTGCGCTCCGCAGGTTCACCCGCTGTGCACTTTAATTTATAATATTACCTACTTGTTATTATTATAAATTATTGTTCTTTATTTCTTTTTAAATCTTATTAATTTATAATATACCTCTAAAATCTAAAAAAATAACAGATATTCTAAAATATATTGTATAAAAATAGTGCTCCATCGGCAGCGTCTTGTGATTCAAGCAACCAGTGATCAGGGTTACAAAGAGAAGCATCCTCAAAATGCGGGCTGACTCTAAAATTACCGTTTTTTGTATCCAACCCTTTATTCAACTGTTTAGCAACAGCGTTTTAAGATGTTGTCGAAGCTCTTCGCTAAAAGTCCGTACGTTGATACAACCATCGGAATAATGGTTGTCGAGTTAAGCACATGGCGGTAATCTCGTGTGCCAAGTAGTTCATCAACTTTTCTTTGTTGCTATCACGAGATTCTTCGTCATGCGGGACAGTGATATCGAATAACATTACACGACTCTCAGATCGGTATTATCACAGTGTTGGGTCTATTATCAACAATAGTCCTGTCTGTGATAATAGATCGGTCCCAGTAGCTTTCCATTTTCCTGCAGTATGATGATTTTCGTCACAACTCGACAAGGTAACGTATAATTTGAATGAAATAACGTATAAATTATCTTCTCTAAGATATTATGTCCATTAAATGAAACGTGCAGATGTTTTACCTTTAATAATCTGCTAAAACGTGAATTACCACAAAAAAAATTAAGAGCGAATTATTTTAAGTTAACACTAAAATTGTAAGAAATGACAGATGTAATAGAATTGCTTTTGATTAAATCCTCGTTAGTTATATAACTGCTTTTATAATCTGCATCAATTATCAAAACCGCCAGAAGTGACATTGACAATAGGACTGCACATTCATCGCTGTCATTTATTCATTCCGTCATGTTTCACTTTGTCAAGGGTTTTTCCACAGGATGTGATGGAGGGCGGGTGAGTAATAACTAATAATATAAACTTCTTCTTTGTTCGTTGATCATTGCGGTACTTTAGATAAATCCTGGTCCATCATCTGGAAAATCCGGACCTCAATTTGTTACGAATTATGATAACGGATGTATGTGTATAAAGCGTTGTTATGTTCTGGTTAAATGAATCAGTTGCAATTTCATTTGTGTGTATTGTGCTGTGCACAAACATATATAGCTAATTTATTGTAACTATATGTGTTAACAATTAGTTATTTTTTATATTGAAGGATTTAGACTTATTTGAAATCATTTTTTTTTTGATGCCCCTTAACGGCATGTATGGATGTTTGTTACTCTTTCACGAAAAAACGACTAAGTGGATCAGGATAAAATTTGGCACCGTGACAGATTATAGTCTGGAATATCACATAGGCTTATTCCGGAAAACTGTACAGTTCTCGTGGGATTCATTTTTTTTTACAAGTGCACAATCTACGTTTATAAAAAGCGATGTGTGTATGTATGTTCCCTACAGATTCCGAAACGGCTACGCGGGCGAATCCGGGGCGGATCACTAGTTTATGTATAAATCCTTTTGAGATAAATTATAATACATCTAGTATTAATAGTATAAGTTCAAAATATAGGAGTACTAAAACAAAAACTTAGGTATGGTCGGCTATATATGAAGTAATAGGATCGAATATACCTTCCAAAATTGATGTACATATATAAAGATTCTGTAAGAATTATAGGTCACTGGTCACTGTGAAATATAAAATAATGATCTATATTATTATACGAAAAAGAGTTTTTTTCAATGCCGACCTTGTACAATAGATGTAAGGCATGTACATGTAATTTTGTACATTTTTTTAGTACGTACATATAGGTACGACAAGTTTATATGAAATAAAGGGTAGCCTTTATTTCATGAACTTTATATTTTTAATGTTATTATATTAACCGTGTATTTCTGAGAAAATACTGTAAAAGAAATAAAACTTATTGTAGAGATCAAAAGATGACTCTACAGTGCCTTCAAAACTGTTATCAGCGGTTGATTCAAAGAGATTTTTGTCATACATCTAACACGTAGAGACGAAACGCAAAGATTAGTAAACAGTGGCGGAATATAAAAGTTATTTGATGTTTTAAATGACGCTGTAAACGAAATTGAATTCCTAAAAGTATTTTGATCAGAAGAAGTAAAATATACGTTTAATAGTAATACGTTGTAATCCACTATGTGCTGAGTGTTCATGATTTCATTTAAATTAAGTGTCAATTTAAAGACAGCGGTGTCTGAGTTGTGATCGGTGCGCTGAGTCACCGCTGCAGTCGAGGCTGATTGTGAAATCTCTTTCAATACATTAACAACGATCTGTCGACGGTTCATGTAGCGCAAGCGGCGTAACACGCATAAATTACTAATGATATCTCCCCAGATTGTTATACTAAAAACCTTTGACAATATACAATATACAATATTATGTTATAATTTGATATAACATAATATTGTGTAATACATAACTATTTAGCTATACATACAAATAAAATTAAGTTGACCTAAGATAAAATAATTATATATCCGCATTATAGTTATGCTATTTTTAGGTGTCATCTGCAAGTGATCTTCGTAGGTTAGATTCCCTAATGAAGTTAAGTTAGGAAATAATTTATTTTGAGCGTCATAATACATAGTAATTATTCGTTATGAAAATACAGTGAACAATACTGTTTTTCTTCCATTATCACGAAACAGTGGTAGTAAACACATGCAGAGATGCCGAGCAGTACACGACTGATTGCTTTTTCTATTATCCCATCGTTTGACTGAAGTTACTGCCACTTACTATTGGTTATTTCTTAGCAGGGGCTGAGTTTGTCTCGTTGCAAGGAACAAGGTAAGTTTTCTATAAGTGTAATACCGCGAATGGCCCCGACTCTATATATGTTTTTTCATTACATCATGTAGATACAAATTAAATAATCTATTAAACTGGGTTTCCTCCCCCCTTATTCTCCTCCTCCTCCTTCATTTTGATGTAGTAGTATCCCGCGGAAGTTTCTGTGCTAGCTAGCCCTCAGTCAAAACAAAGTTTTGTTGTAGCTCTTTGTATCCACTACATATATATTTCTGTCACAACATTAATCTGTCGATGTGTTATGTCGTGTGAAACGAAGCAGTAAAGTGTATTTAATTACAAATTTTCTCTTTACTCGTAAAAAATAATTAGCATACTGGTTTTAAGGCTTTTACACCTTAATTAATATTTTACGCACGAAATATTTTGTAAAGGTGTGTTAAAATAACAAACTGTTTTTAATTAAAACTATGGTCACGAATAAGCTCAAGGTTCTAATGTTGATAATGAAATGGAGAAAAAAATAATCAAGCTAAGGTTAGATTTACGTCGTCGCCGTAGTTCCAGCTGATAGTAGTCCATTATTGGCCTCCCCGCTGATCGTCACAAAAATCGGTCCCCTGCCGCTCTGTATGGTGCTCGTACGATCGAGTTCTTAAATGTCTATCAAAAATACTGGAAAACCAAAGAGACTCCAATCGCATCTACAAATTGTTTCGTTCCTTTGTTTTTACAGTCATGGAATTTAAAAGTGTCAGTTACTTTTTCTAAGGTCAATTGTAATGCCCTCTAGGTACACGTATACATATGTATTTACGAATTCACCTTGTGTTTGATGTACTATTAAAGATTATATTACCTTTATAACGTCAAATGTTTATGAAATTGTTAAATAATTACAGGGCAGCTTGAAGGCTGTTACGTTCTAATGATGTCATGAAGAAACAGGAATTTAACATTATAAAACACAAGATCGCACTCAAATTAAATTCAAAATTACATTTTTTAACTTTAATTATGTTTATAGCTGGTTGTTACTTTTATAAATATTAATTTATATATTTATGTCTGTCTCACAATAAAAAGCAAGACTTATAAATTAGTTACATTCTTTCAATAAATGCCTACATGTATGTATATGCTCTTATAGATATATGCACGTATTATATACACATATATTAAATCAATATAAAAATAATGGACAAAGAGGAAAAGGAAAAAGGGTGATCCCTTTATTCTGTTCAAGGTTATGTCATATAATCCTTTTTATATCAAGTGTCAATGAAACGTGTATGAATTTAAATAACCAGTTGTTGTTTTCTCGTCGGTTTCTTATAAAGGAACTTGACCTGATTTTATTACAATCGTATTAATTACGTATGTATCAAGTAAAAAATGACTTTCCATTCCAATGTCAATAGTGCGTGAGCTGATCACACCTTTATAAGGCTTGCGACCGGCGGTATCAGGTGATACAGTACAATATAAAACAGAGAATTTTACTGTGGTGAGGGTACACAGAATTGTAATGCATCTTGATTTATTTTTCAACCAGTAATGGCCCAATCCTGACATGATCAAGAGGCAAGTACACATGCATTCAAGTTTTCGAGTTTATACTAATAAATAGTATTTGTCGTATGTTTTGTCGTGTAAACAGCTAACTTTTAACAACCACAATATTCAGGAGAGTTTCTGATACGTGGGAAGGAAGTAAGAAGTAGATGAGTGAATCTAAAGAAGTAGATGGGAAGGAAAACGGACGAAAAGCAGATGTACATGCACTTATCGATTGTAAACTAAATATATAATCAAACTAGGCTTATTTAAAGATGTCAGCAAATTGTAAATTGAACGAATCATTCACGATTTGACGTGTCTTTTCTCAACAGGTTATATATTGTTGAAGTCAAATCAAACTGTGAGCTGACGCTTTGCGTGCGTCATTACGTTAAAATACTGTTACTTAAGTTAGAATGGAAGAAAATTATAGGTAAGGTCCAATGAGTTGAAAATGTCATAGTTATTTAAAAATAATGTAATGCTGTTCTGTTACCTACCTACCTACCTACCTACCTACCGACCTACCTGTCTACCACTGTTACATATCGAGGATGGCGATACACTGCTAGTTTGTTTTGTTACAGACATAATAGACTAGATGATAGCAGTTTCTGTATCTATCTACCTTGCTATTTTAGTTCTAAGTTCATATTATATTATCAAGGAGCTACAATGAGAATTTAGTGATATTAACTACTAATTAATATTCAAAGTGGATAAATTGATGTGTGAATTACGTTTAATAATGTCAAGTTATATTTTGTTATCTTAAGGACCATGGCCGGCGACTATAGGTACCGCATTAAGTTGGAATGTCTAATGGCAGTCATTTCCTCTTCGTATTTGTAATGAATACGAACAATGTTGTCGAGCGGAACAGGTAACTGGCGTTTGGTGATCCTAACGCTCGCCTTGAGGCAGTCGGTACCCGAGCGACCTCACGCTGGCCTCAGCATGCCATCATAATGGACAGGAAAACTAGACGCTTCCGTACACCTGGCTTATTTAGACGTAAGTACTCCTAACGAGCAAGTAAATTACAAACACGTCTTATAAATTAAATAACAACTTTATATTTAAAAAGAAATAGTTTCAAATGCTAAAAAGTAGGTAATAATTACATAAAGTATCTATTTTAATTTAAATTTGCAACTAGATGGCGTTAAATCACTTACAAAAAACGCAAATCCTAAGGTCCCGGTTAGAATAATAGGACAAGTCGTGCAACCTTTCAAATTCATCCGATGTCTTGAAGGGGGTGAAATGACATCCTCATTTCCGTTATCAGCAGCAAGATCTTATGTGAGATACCTACCTTTTTATGACAAAAAAATGAGTTGCAGTGAATTTTTTTTTGACAAATAACGTGACAACTCCATAATATATCAAAATAAAATTTCCAGAGTCTATTATGAAGTTTGAACTTTTTAGGAATTCATTTTTCTGTTACCATCGTACAATTGTCAATTTGGTATAAGTAGGTTTAGCGGTGAAGTTGTTAAAAAAAATTGATATCTCACCACATCGATATCTCCTTTATTAATTAGAATTCCATTGAATTGTATTTAGAACTTTGGCAATACACGTAATAGCCAAACTCGATATTATACTCATACGGTCATGTGTGACTACACCTTACTTTTTAAATTGCTAAAGAAGTGAGGTCTGTATCGATGTGCTGCGATCCGTCGCTGTGGTGTCAGTCACGCGAAATGACGTCACAACGACATGACTTGCCACTTCGGTATTTTCTTAATCAATTTTTATACTTGTACTTAACGTATTCTTCACATGAAATTAGGTTCAGGTTTTCGGTTTCGAGATCTGTAAGATACGAAGTAGACGTAGAAGACAGACGTCTGATGAATGTGATGCCAAAGGCCTAATTCTAGTCTGCTTCCCCTACTCATCCTTTTGCGTCTTTTGCGTTGTTTTTGTTTCTATGGAAATATATGTACAATTCTTGACGTTTCACTTAGTTCTACATTAGTTCAAGGCTAACTTAAAAAAACCTTAAGGTATAATGTAATAAACATTGAATATAATAACGCTAACCGCAAAGAAACTCGCAACAACGTCTAATCGTATTAAGATTAGCTCAGATAATATTGTGGACAAAGCGCCGACATGCCGAGGTTTAGTCATGCTTCTAACCAAAGAAAGTGCAAGTAACAATCGCATACGCGAAGGCGATGTTACGTAATAACAAGTTTCTCCCTGTTTGCGTTCAGCCGAATTGTGGAAACCGATGTTTCGCCAATTTACTGAATCCGGCAGCTGCGTGTAATTATTTAACAGTTTCATAAACATCTTAACTAATATTATAAATTCAAATGTGGTTTGTTTTATTTGTTAAGCTTTATTCCTTGACGACGGATCATCATTAAATTTTGAAATTTTGCACATACATTATCTTGGGTACAGAAAATTATATAGAGTATCTTTTACCCCGAAAGTAAACTGTTCCCGAGGGATAGGATAGATTTACAATATTTTGGTTGCCATAATGCTCATGTTTTGACATTAACAACTTTTTGACACATGTAACGTTATTTGATGTTATTATGCTTGAATCTTACAAAAATTTCCAGCGCGGAAAATAAGAAATGAATGCGAACGAAGCCGCGGGCAACAGCTAGTAATAAACACAATTCTCTGAACGTGTTGTTAACAAAGATTATTACATAATATTACTATATTAATTAACATAAAAACTTAGTTCATAGTAATGTGGTAACTAATAACTGATTCAACTAATTTATTGCTGATATAAGTCATATATGGATATATACATGTGAAAAGTATATATTTAGACTTATGCGTAATTTTGGACTAATCGCAATATTAATTGTTGAATGAATTTGTCAGGTTTAAAAATTGCCTACCTGAATATAATATTAGTAACAAAAGAGGTTTTAATGCTGTTTCAAAAAGTTTTTATTTGAAACTTATTTACTCTTTAAATGGTTTATTTTTAAAGTAACAAAACATTCATTGATGTGACGTATGATGTTGCTTGTACGCCATGTGAATAATATCTAAATAAAATGATTGACATTTGTATGTTTGTGTGCCTAATTAAAACTACTTCCGTTAGTGGCCTCCACACCAAACGTTTTTGTGTCTATAACTGCGTCAGAGGCACTGACATTCGAATGATAAATTCAACATGTAATCTCTTTACTGTTTGTTTTATCTTTTGCTTCAAATGTGAAACTTTTTATGGACATTGTTCGTTGTCAATTGTGTAAAACGTGAATTGTGTGACCGATGTTTAACATATGCAACAATGCTTCTGTTGAAAATACTTGTATTTTTACCGCTAGCAGGTAATAAACAATTTCAAAGATTTTGCCTTTTTCTGCCATAAAACGTTGAAATATTTTTATTTATGGTGCTACATTATGCAATTTACTTTTTTTCGGCTGCCTCCCAGCAATCTTTTGATTATTATGGCTACCTTTATCGATCACTGAAAAGTAAGTGAAATCAAACATTACTGAAAAGAGTTCGAGGAAATCCTCTGATCCTTTGTCCACAATTGGGGGAAGAAACATCAAAGAAAATTATTTATGCAAGAAAAATATTGCTAATAATCAATTTAATGATAACTAAGTATGTCCGAAGTAATAATTGATTATAATAATTAGAAAGCGGAAAGCGTCGATCATCAATGGCAAATGGCGCGTTTCACAAATTTATTGTATGGTGAATCGTCGATTAATGGCATTGTATTAGGCAACGATTGCAAACCGCCGGTGTAATCTCGCAGAGTTATGTTCGCAACACCGCGAGTATGTCATATTGTTGTACGCCCGCATTGGAGACGCGTTGACACAGCTTTCTTTTAAAATATCCTCTATTGTGTAACTTGCAAACACGCATGTATCTAAATTTTATATTCGATAACTATCCGTCATTTCATATATTACTTTATATTGTCAAAAAATTCTTTAATTATATGACTAACTAATATATATGATATTATACAATTTACTTATATTTTTAAAACTTCGTTACAGCTCACCTTAGCACACTAAAGCCTACCACAGTCCACCACAGACCATCGTAGCACATAGACATCATCAGCACCAGAGGAGCAGCTCTTTCTTTCTAGAGATGACTTTAGCTAAAGTAAAGTACGAAGACTGACTAAATTACCTATCACTATTTCAGGGTAGATAATCTTGGGAGATAATGAAAATTAATATAACATAGAAAATTATTTGATTCGCAAAATTATTCCGAAAAAGTAAAATATTATGTCAGTAAGTAAACCAAGAAATATAGATAGAACTTGAAAAAATTGTAACAAAATTACTAATCAGAACAATAGATGCGACTTACAGAACACTCATAGCAAAACACCTTCGTCATAATCTTTCATCACTTAAAATAAATAGTGGATTTATAAAATGTTTTTCTTCAATTTTGGCTTAAAATAATAGTTTCTCTTTAATTATATGATTTTAATTTAAAAATATTAAAAATTAGCGCAAAATAAGCCCCACCATGCTCCTTCTAACTATTATCCACATTTTAATTGACCCTCAAATATAAACAAATATGCGCTCACGCCCGTAACCCAGAGAGGTAAGCAGAGATCATAGATTTTCATTTGGCGCGATCCTGGTACACCTCTCTCATTTCTTCTACATTCATACATCTACGTATATATTATTTTTCTCAATTCTAGTTACAATATCCACTTTTAAGCCACACTTTTCCCTTATAATGCTATTTTTAATTCTATTATTCAATGTCACTCTTATATTTTAATTAAATAAACCTTAATCATTTAGTCTTCAGGGTTAAATATAATTAATACTATAGTAAATTTGTGAAAACGTAATAAAGGTTTGTACGAGAAAACATAAAGACTTGTTACATTATCACAATCGCGTTACGATATCAACACATGCTACGGTAATTTCCGTAAGTCCAAGAAGCAGCAGACTTCGCGTTTCGCGTATACATGTAATTTTAAAAGCAAAAGTAATTGAATGCGTGTTTCCTACACAAAAGCAACGCAAGCGGGTGCGCATTGAGGTGATGCAGGTGATCCGAGGAACGCGGTCGGGGCCGGCGCACAGCTCGCCTCAAGGCGTACGTCTGTGTAGATTATAACATTGTCATTGTTTTATGTGAACACGTTATGTTCCATTATCACAAGGCGATCCTGGAGTTATTCACAACCTATCTTAAATCATGATGACTTTAATAATTCCTTGGTGTGGGCATTGAAATAGTATTTATTATCCCATACAATAGTACATTACATGTGCCATGTGGCAAATATCACGTAGTTTTCATCATTGTTGTAAAAATGTATCAAATGGATTAAATGTTGCTAAGTAAAAAATTTGTGAAGGCAAAATTATGACCATTCTAGAAACACTTAAAATCTGACATTTGTAAAACTTTGACCCTAGAGTTTACTAAATCATTTTGAGTTGCGGTCATGATCTTGGTCGATACAACACAGACAACTTAAAATCCATAATTTATTTTAACCGTACAATAGTCATGGATATAGGTTTTAAATTTAGGTTAATATAGGTTTAAAATTTTAAAATGATGGACTTTTCGTATCAATTTCAGCATTTTTAAAAGGGTAATTGGATGTTTAGAAATTCGAATTTGTTTGGCAAAACGCTGAAATTATAAAAATCCGAATTTTAAATTACAAACCTACAAAATATGACACCTGGGGAAGCCCACGTACCTTCGTAGAAAGTCAACTTTCTTACACTCTGACGCAAGGGTATGACATTACAAAGGGCGCGGCGTATGAACGACAGGATTTTTAAACATAATGATTTTTAAAGCATCCGTATGCTTTACCGAATATGACATTTCTTAATCGGACTTTCCAATATCCGACATTATAAAATACCATTGACCTCATGTACGAGTTTCTGTAGCGCGTTTTACTAAAAGGCTGAAGCCATCGCTGCCTCTGTGATTTTCTTCAAATCAATATATCTATTCTGATTTAAGATTTGTCGCTAGCGACGAGATTTGGATATCGTAATTTTTTTTTAATTTACTAGAATGGCCCAGTGACCCAAAGTAGGCCTTGGCCTCCGACAGATCCTAATATTCTCCATTTTCCGCCAGTCTTGAACCTTGTTTTTCTCTTCATGAAAGATAATTATGTGATATATTATTTACTTGTTATTTTAAATGAAACGTACATAACAATTATATGTAATATAACTACCGCGAATCAAACATTCTTATCATATCGTTTTGAAAATATGATTTTTGATTTGAAACCGTTTACTCTAAATAAATTAGCTTAAAACTGATATAGATTATGAAGAACATGTTAATGTTTTATGTGGAACTAAAATTTTGTTTTTAGTGTACTTAATAAACCTAGTAATAATTTTATTGTATATAAGTACTTAGTGATAACTTAGTAAGAAATAACTATTAATAACTTTTAATTAAAATTTTAATGTTTAATTATCTTTTGTAAAAATACTAAAATATTTAAATTATTAAAATTTACTTTTTCATTTTATTATTAAACTGCTCTAAATACATTTCCATGTGAAGTTACGAGATCAATCGCTGTTTCAATCACAAACCGGAAATACAAGTATAAGCTGGACATTATAATGATTTTATCTCAAGAACCGGAAAAGTATAACAAGAAACGGAAACTGGAGTACGAACATGTAATGTATAAATAAATAATAATATTTTAGTACAAGTTCAAGTAAATAAATGAATGGCGGAGTGCTTGGCGAAAGAAAATCTTTTAACATAAAAACCTGTGCCAGTGGTTTAATATGGGAATGAGATCAATGTTTAGGGCAACATTGAACAAAAGTTGGTCATAATTTTCGCCAAAGTTAGCAAGGCTTTGGTAGCAGTGCAGTAAGAAAGTAACAAAATTGTATTGTTACTTGCAAGTTGAGTGTTTCTGTTTACACTTTCTCTGCACTCTGTTGCTTCGCGTACTTTATGTCATAACCTACTATCGTAATGGAATGCTGTTACGATGGAATGGTCACCAATAAGTGGGACAATAGCTCGACAACGGCCTATTAGTCATAACTTTTACATTTGTAGGTTAATCTTCTCTTTACGTCATTCAGTTATGAAGGTACCATATAAGTAATTGCTTATTGAAATTTACGTCTTTTGTGTGATTTTTTGGTAGGAAGTATAGGCGTAATGTGTTTGACCTGTTTGGTGTATTTTTAGCGAAGAAAAAATAAAATATTTGTTACTTAGATGTAACTTACGTACATTCATAAAATATTTGTTACTTAGATGTAACTTAAGTACCAGAACTAAACTTAAAATGTATAAAATGTAATGAAGGAAATATACCAAATTACAAAAAATGTATTGAAATGGAATAAAGCCAAACGTTTTGTTATAATAGAGAATAAGTATATCATACACTGTTTAGGATAATACTTTAAAATGTCCGTCATAAATCGGATTAAAACTCACATAGTGCGTGCAGATACCCCTTGTTCGGATGCTTGGTACAATTTAATTATGATTGATTTGACTGGTATAATAGACATTAAGGTCATACGAAGTGTAGTGAATCCTTTTATAGATTAACGATAGCAATTACACGATAAAAAATCACTTTTATAAAGACAAAACACCTAGTGGTACGAATGGTCATGTGTAATTTTTGGAATAATAGACACTATTAAAAAAATATCTTCTATTACTTCTATATTAATAACTATGGTTGCTGCTTTGAGAAAGTTTAAAATATTTAGTTAGGTTTGTTTAGAGGTTCAATTGTACTGTAAACGTCGCCCCTACTCCCACAAGTCTATTGTGACGCTAAATTTGTTTTTCCTTACGATACTTGTTTGTGCAGTTTCCGTTCATTGTGACGAGTACTTTGACGCGATTCGTGAGGTTTTTTGTATAGTTTTGTTTTATCATGTTTCATAAAGTTATGTAAACATTTCAGGGCCATTATTTTTGTAAATTACAACTTGCTCGGTTTAGCTTCGATGTTACCTTTAGTTAATACTGTAAGAATCACATCTTTAGAGTACCTACTTAAACAAATACCTTTTACTAAATTTGATGATGTGGGCTTGTTTATACTACCTAAATTATTTATACATAAGTAAATAAACGTGCTCACCGGATATCCGCGGTTTTCTTGTACTTTTCTCTTTTCATTTCCACGTGCTCCGTCAGAGCGTACGTTTTTCACTGTTCATTTCACAACGCACTAACAACGTTTCTTTACATTATTAATGACAATATAGTATTTAATAGAAATCACTTCATAAAACACTGGCTTTCTTTCTTTCCGCTCCGAAAATTGTGGTAGTCTGTAAAAAAGAGATTTAAATTAATTACTTTTATATAAATAATATTAGTGTAAGAAAGTCTGAAGCAGTAATCAGCTGAAAAAATTCTACAATGACCCGTCTCGGTAATGTTGGAGGCGAATGCTAAAAAATGTAACATTCGAATGTAAATAAATGCAAACGCGTACGGAAACAATGACGCAATTTAAAAGTCTTTAACACCACTTCTTTTGTAGACTAATACACTGTTTTTCACTTTATACAACTACCGTAAGGTAAAAAGACTTAAGTAATGATTAAGCTACGACATTTTTGATTTAAGCTTTACGTGCACATTAAATAAAATGAAACGCCATTTAATTTTATGGAAAATGATAAATGAAAACTTAAAAAAAGAAATTATAAAGAACTATTAAGACATTTATACTGTACGGTCACGCGTACAACGGAAGACCACAGATTTCTTGGATAAAAGTAATATTATGATGTAGCCCAACTAACACCCAATAGCACCCAAAGTTGCTTACTTTGGACGCTAGAGGGCCCTGGGAAGGAAAAGCCTTTAACTGATTTTATTCGTTTTTTGACCACGCGTTTGTACTAGTAAACTACATCCTTTTGTGGAAATCCTTTGTCCTTATTTAAAGTTAACAGGCTGATCCGAAACGTGGTCTTAAGATACGCATATTTTTGTATCCGCTTGTATTAAGTACAATTTAATTTGATTATTTTAAAAATGGATATTTTATAAAACGAAATGTGCATGTTTGTTGATTATTATCTGTTCTGTTCAAATACGGTTATTTCAACACTTAAATTTTGCGTTTGATACATTGAAACTATAATTGTATTTAGTCAGGACTCAATGTAAGCGTAATTTGATATACAATTACAGTAGATTGGAGGTTGATGTAAACGCCAGTCCATTGTAGCAAGGACGCCGTTATCCTTCACAATTGCTCCACAATTTTGAAAGCTTTAAAGCTATCTAATTACAACGTTAGAGTTATAGGTGTTTATTAAGGTGCATTCACATAAAGACGATGGCGATGCCATTAGTCTTATACGGATTATATCTATAGTAGTGATAGGATAAATGCGAAAAGCGATTCCTGCCTTTGGCAGATCACGAATGCAACACCGAGTATATTTTCTGTCTACCTCCTTTTGTCACAGGCGGTGTCCGGGTGTAATAAACTTTTCATCATTTTACAGCATATAACAATTTCTACCAAAGATATATGTAACAAAAATGTGAGTGATAGGGCCAATGTCCGCGCATTCGCTTTTAATGTGAAGGGGCCTTAAGCGTACAAGCCAGCGCCAGCCAGCCAACGAATGTGCCAGACTCGATCTTACTGTGTCGTAATATAAAGCTTTCCGTAACCAAAACCGATAAGAAGCTTAATAACTAGATAACCACGTCGATAATTATACAGTACTGTCGTTTTATATTATTAAAACTATTTTGAAAGTGTAAGTATAAAATTTAATAATAAAAACAACTTGTATTGTTCTGTTGCTCATACATTACAAGAACACGTAATATAAGGAATTTATCAGCCTTAGAAGTCCATTGTTGGCATAGACTTCCAATAACTTTTCTATCGTTTGGAAGGACTACAAACACAGCGTTGCCTCATTCGTGACAGTTACCCCTTTTTTTTAAGACATGCTCCCTGCCTCTTGTTAGCTTAGCAATTCCACAGGCAACGTCGGATTGAATGTTACCTTGAGGGATTGATTTTATTAAATAATTCCCTTTCATAAATTTTAAATTGATCGAGATGTTACATGACGTAATATAGATGTAAGTTATTTTTTAATCCTTTACCATGTCCCTTCAATGGTTGTTTGGAAAAGTTTACTCTTAGCAAAAATACTGCTATTAACAGTCAATTCTTCTCTGGTATCTTTTAGTTTTGACTGGGATTCAACCTGAGACCTCCATATTTAACAGCGGGTAGACCAAGTACTGGGGGTAATCACAAATATATTATTAAATTCATCCAATATTTGACCTGAAAACTTTGACATTATATTATTAGGCTCTTCGTTGTCGTGGATGTCTTACGCCATCGTAAGCAAGTTTATGTCGTGGAATATTCTAAAAGCATTATAGCTTGAGATACGTACGCAGTGCTGTAGGCCGAAGTCGTGAGAAGTTGCGAGTGCGTTGCAGTTGCCAAGACATCGGACGTGTATTTAATACGAAGGAATCCGTAGGTCTTTACAATTCGAACGCCGCGTGAATGCAATGATATTGCAAATTTCTCAATACGATAACATGGTTCGGACGGGAAAGTGTTCACAGGCTTTCATTGTATCATCGCAAACTTTTGTTCGCTAATCTGTGTTTTTTATTACGTAAAAAAATATGAATTTACTAAAATTAGTAATGCGGAGTAAATTATTATTTTGCCGTCTTATTTATCCAGCGCCACCTGTTGCATAGATACATCTCAGCGTGTAGTAAAGTCCATTTATTAAGCGACTACAAATTGAGGAGGTTATAAACTGCATAATCGGATTAACTCTCGATTTGCTTAAAAATTTGAATATCAAAGAGGTATTAAATCATACACAAAATAGTTTCGGTACTTGAGGTATGAGTTCAATTGCACAATGACCTTCATCTTAAGCTCGGGGGACTCGAGGCGCCGAGCGGCCGCCATAATGCGCAATCGCCTATCCGTAACACCTGCAATTAGTTTTAATGCTAATGGATGTTCGATCATTGTTGACATGCGATCTATTGTTATGAGATTTATTATTAATTATTACATTATTAAAATAACAAACTTATTTTTTTGTACGTACGCTACTACATTACAAAATTATCTCTTATTACTCTATATAATTCGTGACTTTGTTAATGCGCTACAGGATCTATTATCTATTGAAGTCACCTGTTAGACGTCTTTTAAGATATTCTTATTAGCGCGGGAGTGGTGTTATTCCATAAAATGAACATGGACACTGATCTTAAATGATGTGCGAGAGGTTTGTTAAGCACAATTTTTGCAAAGAATTTGTTATGTCTTCTGTGTATAATTTTTGTTGCACGGGCGGATGTGCTTGTATCTTAAACCAAGTGTTAGTGTTGCCTGTACATTCCACGTTGGATTTTGTAAGATGATTCCGCATATAATAACTTCGAATTATAGGTAACACTAGTGATCCGCCCCGGCTTCGCCCGGCTAGCCATTTCGGAATCTATACGGTACATCGCCTTTTACATACGTTTTCTACGTACCTATAAAAAACCAAAAAATATCCCACGGGAACCGTACATTTTTGTTACAGGAACCATACATTGTTGTCTATGTACTAGCTAGATTATAATCTATCTCTGTGCCAATTTTTATCCAAATCCGTTGAAACGTTTTTGTGTGAAAGAGTAACAAACATCCATACATCCATACTCATAAACTTTTGCATTTATAATATTATATAGTAAGATAAGATTTCAAAAAGATAATGTGAAGATAATGAGTCAAAAATATGTTATTGTCAAAACGTGTAAAATTACCATGGCAACCGATATTGTAAATAAAGGTTTAATGTACCTCGGGAAGAGTTTTATTTCTGATTGAGTCGTTAAGGACTTAAAGACTCACATTCGCATTATCATATACATATAAAAAGATTATCGGTTAATTTGAATATGACCAACTTATTGTGCACCCATCCGTCGAACCCTGTTGTATGGTACTTAATCAAGCGAATTCATTCTACACTATTTGTACTTACAAGGTTAATTAAATACAGTTTAAAATATTACCATAAATTCATGGTAGTTGTTTTGAAATTTTCATAATTGCGAAACAACGTATTATTAGTTTTTCAAGTGTCAACTGGTAAAGCTAACAACATGAAGGACAGCAGAGTTAACACATATAAAAAGTAAATATAAGGAAAATTATAACGCAAACGAGGCATTGACGACGACTGCAGCAGGTCTCGGTAACTACGTAGTACATAGCTTGCGCAAGATTCGGACAAACATCAATCAGAGACGGCCTTGCCCGGAATTCACCAACTACCAACATTACCAACGTTAGTATAGACCTCATTGAGCACGACGGTTGTCAAGTAAAGTACTCCGAAACGCCTGGATCTTGATTTTGATGAAGCTTTGTGTGTGTGTGTTTTCGTCCTGGGATAGTTTAAATTGACAATCGGATTCGACAGATGGCGCTGTAATCGGGTCCCAAGAGCTTTAACAAAATTGAATATTTGCGATAATATTATACCTTAGCTGATCTGCTAGTAGCAGGCAAGTGATCGTTCATGCAAGACAACGTCTACTGGGTCCGCTTTTTTAATTATATAAGACTAGCTGTTGCTGGCGGCTTTACATGCATTCGTTTCTCGTTTTCTCCCCTAATTTTCTCTAGTAATAAATATAGCCTTTTTATTCAGAGATAATGTAACATTCTAATGGTTAAATAGTTTTTGAAATAGGTCCAGTAGTGTTTGCAATATTACAGTGTAAATTTTAAAGTACTCTTAGATTTTTTGGGTTCTAGAATTATATTATTTAAAATTTATTTAAACTCTCTTGAGTCATTTTTATTAAAGTATTAAATAACGGCTTAACTCATGTATAGTCCGGTGTATGTATCGACTAGTTTCGAGCCCTTCCTCAGGTTAAGTGGGACTGGGATTAGTTCGCGGTCGCGGCCCGGCTCGCAGTGTGCGTACACCGGACTACACGTGAGTTAAGCCGTAATATAATTATTTTGTTATTATTTTATTTCACAGTAACATGCTAACATGCAGGGTTATGTTTTTATTCGGTGACGGCAATTAAGGTACGTGAGAAAACACATTGTTTATGAAGTCTGCGATGTGGGTTAGTATGAACATATTGCATTAGCCCGCTGCTTGCCTCACGAATTTAATCATGAACAATGGAGCGAATAAAATTAATTAAGATTTGCAATCGAGACAAGCTAGTCCGTGTATAGATTCATCGGTATGATTATATTGAAACTTCCTTTTTTTATTTATTGGTTTCTGTACACAGCCAGTTGTATTATTTGGCAATATTATTGTGTCTGTTCTTTGGTAATCTAAATTGTGCACCTCAGCCCGTTCCTAAGTATCAAAACCAGTGCTTCCCAAACTTTTTTCGTTTCCATACCTCTTAATCACTTTTAATTTATGAGTACGCCTCCCATGATAAATCTTTATCTACTTCTAAAAATGTGTCTCGAAATACAAATAAATGTACTGTATTTTCCCAATCCAACGCTCATAGTATAGCATCTAACGAAGTTATTTGTTATAAGATTCCTTTTAAACGACTTATTATGACATAGCATATTATAATATTGTTTATATAACTTAACTGTTTTAACTTCTCAGTATTTTCTCCATTGCCAATTTTCACGTATCCCCAATGGGGCGGAGTATGCGTACCGCAGGTTGGGAATCGCTGTTTCCTGATTAATATAGAATAATCTTTTATTAATTTAATGTACAGATAAAGAAAACACATGATTTTTCTTATTTATTTTCATTAATAAGTGGTGTTTTGTACTGAGTGAGATAACATTTAAGAAATGAAAGTGAATATTTGTATCACTTTCTTCTAATATCTTAAATTGAGATATGAAATACTCATGTCGAAATCATAGCAGTGGAAGAAAGAGAGAGTATGCTTAAAGTAAGATTAACGATAAGGATAGCAAGTGGACATTTTATGCAAATGTCAAGAACGCAGGCACAGCTGTGCGATGTCGCAATGCAAGCCACGGAACCAGTCTGCTATTAGAACAATGTTTCCGAATCTATTGCTAAATGGTGGCAATACGAAGGGGTTTTTGTGTAAGAAATGTCGCTAGATAAAGAGTAATATAATTTAAGTATATAAGTTCATGTTATGTGTAACTATTACATGTAGCCCTCATAAAGACTAAAGATTTTTTGCTAGTAATACGTAAACTCTAAAATTACTTGATTTTAGTGTTAGAAAGCTCCGTTAGAAAATAAATCTCCGTTAGAAAAAAATGACAGAAAATAATTTTTAATATTGTGGTGTAAGTAGTTACAGATAAAGTGTCAGTATCATACCTCACATATTGTGCATAACATTGTATTCAGTCGGATTAAACATCTTGGTCTAACGCCCGTGTTTTATTCGGAACATTACAAATATCATGACTCAATATTAGAATTTGTTGAAACGGTTACGGAACGGAACTTATATGCCAAGTTTGAAATGCTGATCAACAAAGATTTGCTAGATAGCTGTCAAATGTCCGATCAAAAGTCATTTGAGTTGCTAGAATCGTAATCATCAACTATTTTTCTTTAAAAAACTGATATTGACTTGAGATGGTGTTTAGCGTGACGGTAGTGTTCGTTGATTAAAAAATTGACAACTTTTTATTATTGATATCTTCCCACTCCCAAACTTGCGACTTTTGCTTCTGATATTTACATTTAATTTAGTTAAGTTGTTCAGTGTAATAATCTCTCGCCCTAAATTGAGAACAGATTAAAAATTTTATACAATCATTTATGAATTACTTTTAACATGAAAAAAGGATGGTGGCTACTGGAAAACGAATTGACGACCCTCGGCGTAAAAGCTAAGCGCGCTAATCGCTAGTCTATGGAGTGTTTGTATTTAAATTAATTAGGAATTAAATGAATTATATATGGATTAAGGTAACCCATAACTAAATAAATATTCTATTTGCTTGCCGTCGAATATTTATAAATGCGTTTATATCAGCATATTGACAAGCGATAAATTAGAAGGCGAATCAGGAGATGTAATTGCGTCTGTGAACTATTTGCATAAGATCGTTTCGACCAGTTCACAGTTACTGAGTTACTAAGATTAGTCTAGCGAAACGGTCGGCATATTAGTTCTGGTTACAAATCATCTATTTTGTAACACTCTCGAGTATTGCTGTAATGTGTGAACTATTGCCCGGTCGACACAATGCCGAATAACAAGTCAATTATTAGCAGCTTTGTGTCACGCGTTATATAACATACTACAGCTAGCAATATGTATATTACACGCTAATTTGTATATTGTTAACTTTACATTAGGTACTATTTTTGGCACAATAATATCCGGTAGATCGACTTTTCTGTGATCTTACGTACCAACTGGTTAGCTTACTTACAATATTCCTCATTAATCGAGATCTCTCCCCGTATTTTTTATATTAATGTTATGTTATGTGCCAGAGGAAATGATATATCCCATTGTTGGGTTAATGTCGTTTCCCTAAATAAAGTATTAGGACATGATTCGTCAGGTTACTTCAGTGTAATAGAGTTCACATAAGTAGACATGTTTTATTTAGGAACACGCAGATAACAGTTTAGTACGCGCCTAGTACGTATGAAGCCTTTAGGCTCATAATTTATTTTATCGTAGTCATCAAGTGGTATTTAAGCTCACCCGGTTGTGCAAAGGTCAGTATCGTACCACGACTTTCTTAACCGTTTATAATCATTAAAAAAGCTAAACACAAAAATCATAAACAGAATTGTATATAGGTTTGGCGTCGTTTAGAAATGTATTAAGTTTTCTAGTTACGTCGCATGATGTCATTTGCCGACAGCACGCATTGACAAAGTTAAATATTACGTGTGTACATTGGCTGATGGAAGTATGTAGGTATCCAATACTTGTTCCGAAACACAGTGACAAAAATACGACAGTAATATATTCAATTTATTACTTTACTTATAAAAGACATCAACGCGTTTGTTTCAATTAATCGCCATTATGTATGTTGAAAAAGTTTATTAGTCTCCGTGCTGTAGATATTATAAATTCTTTTGAATTGCGTTTGAAAAATAAATTAATCATATTACACACACACATATCTACTATATTATATCATAGCGTATTAAAAACTTTTTTTTGATTAGATTAGGGCAGATAGTAAGGAACTGTAATTAAAATCTATTCACCTGCGGCGATTATAAATAAGCCCTTGACTTCTACGTAGGGCTAATGGAGTCACAACACAACACAATCACAAGGAAACGTTTAGTTACGGAATGCGGAGGTCGCCGGCAGAGAGCGCGGCGGTCGCGCGTACACTGCAAACTAACCTCGTTCAACTTGCAACGCACTCTGAACCTCCGCGGAACGAAAGCGCGCGAGAAAGGGATAACTAGTCATTTCTTTCTTTCACTCGTAAGGTTTCGCCAGCTTTCTTGCTGATTAACTGCAAGTCAAGATTTTTTATTTAGATTATGTTTGATTCTAATGGCTTATTCAAAGCGAGTTTATGAAACAGACGTAAATAAGACCATTTATGATGACATGATTATTACGGAAAAACATTATTGAGAAATCATATCAATGTAATAAAATAAATAAATATATTTATTTTATTACATTGATCACGCCCGTAACCCTGAGGGGTAGGCAGAGATTATGGTATGGGTATGGTATGATGAATGAAATGTAAGGAAATAAAATATACACCAAATATTTTACATCTAATTTATATGTACAATATGTGGTGTATATTTATTTCTAAAAATTGATTTGGAAATAAAATATTTTCAATTTAATGGAAAAGACTGATTAATTTTATTTGATTGTAATTGCAATCCATGACTGATTAGCACTTACAGGACTCTGACTCGGAGATTCAGACCCAAAGAATAAAGGTTTCAAATTAATGCCTATTAGTTTTTAAGTTAGATAAGTACGTAAATATGACTGAGTATAGGAGGGCCCATAAAAGGCTGGTGTAATGATAGTTATAAATAAATAAATAAATCAGCCTTTTTTAGAATGTTCCCCACTGCAGGGATTTAGGCCTCCTTTCTGAGAGAGGGAATGCCGTAATCCATCACGCTGGCCCAGTGCGGGTTGGTGGATGTCACATTTCTTCGAATTTATTGGTTCTAAGACATGGCAGTTTCCTCACGATGTTTTCCTTCATCGTTTTTGGAGCAGTGGTGATGAAGTAAATTACACAAAGTAAAGCGCCTGGGTTCGAACCCGCGACCTACAGTAAGTAAGTCGGGGCCTAAACCACTGAGCCACCACTGCTCCCAATAATACTTGCCGACAAGTATTCAACACTAACGGATGTTCACATAAATAATAAAAATACTCTTGGTAATATTTGTGGTCGGTAATACACGACATGCCTATCGCTTACATATGTAATGAACTTTGATAAATATTTAACAGTCAGTGAATTGCTCGATTGGGGTTGTATCACCAGCTTGCATTGATTAGTTTCACTTTTTTATTTTTAAGTATAATTATTTTTGTAAACTGAGCTTATTAGATCATATTTGTAACTTAAGCTACTTGAGAAGCGGTTCGTCAAACCAAATAAATTAAAATGTAAGTACTTAAATAGTTAAAGTAATTTGAAATTAAGATTTTATTTCGCAATCGTATCAAATCTAAACATATAATAAAAATATAACTGATCGCTGTCTGTACATGGAAGGTAGTTATGATACCCCCTCACCCATCTATATTATCCTGAGACGGCAGCATCAGCACTTCTATAATGCTGACGCTGACTAACGTTAAGACCACCGTGTAGAACATTAGATAGATAAGGAGAGGACCGCCAGCATAGCCGAGACCTCATCACGTAGCATTAAGCTTTCTGATTCATTAGCGTTAGTGCCTTTGCATCGGCAACACCTAGTTTAAGTTTAGCTTTAGTGCCTCTACATCGGCAACTCCTATTCTTAAGTTTTGTATTAAATAAATTTAAAAAAATAAAATAAAGTGCTCCCCGATTTTGACTAGGTATTTGAGAAAAAATATTATTGGGAGCCTTCATAAACGCAATAAAACCCAAAACAATGATACCACTAATCTCAGAAACGGCGTAACTGATCTGGTCGCGGTTTTCACTAATGTATTTTGGTAAGGTTCACTTAACATTAAGTGTTTGTTTTATCTCAATCGGCTTATAAATAAAAAAAGTTATATCAATTTAAAGAACCATGTCAAACATCTATTAGATAAAAATGCTATAAAAAAGCTGTTCAGTTGAAAAGGTGGAAATTTAAGGTTACTATATATTATGATCTTTAAAATGATGATGATTGAAAGTTTATATAAGGTTCAAAACAAAACAGTTTCGGATATTTTGCAAGCTTCAGCTAGACACACTGTACATTGAGATGTTCATAGCACACGCACGTATTTCGGAGACGCTCTTCCTGGTAATGGTAACAGCTATATTTGGTAACGCAGTATTTTCACGTTTGTATGTAGACGATTTTAGAAATTATGTTTTGTTAGGTTAGGGTAATAGCTTATTATTCCCGAGGTGGGTTGGCTTTAGGCGTTAGGCAGGCGGCCGGCCGTAAAAACTGTAGCCAGAACCTATGAAGTATGGACTATGGTCAAAGTTTAAACAATCATATGTCATTGTTAAGCTTTGCTACGGTCATGTCGATGTTCCCACATAAGCGAGAAAAGGGCAGGGAGATGATAATGAGGTAAGGGTAGTATTTAAGTAGGTAATGTCATTTCGTTTAAGTAAAATTTCAGGGCGGGTGAAACCGCCGGACACAGCTATAACATTAAATAATATAATTTGTCATGTCCCTTTATAACAAGATCCCTTTTAACAAGACTGTTATTCTTACCAGCACTTATATAGCCGAATAGGTAGGACTGCTAAATATGTTTCCCTAAGAATATGTTCTTCTACAAAAGGTGAATAAGTCACGTACAAAAGGTAAGTAATGTCACGTAGGAGTCTTAGAGTCCGTTCATAGATATTATATTATTCGTGAAGGCGGGAGACTTGAAAACTCGCTTTGCGATTATAATATTAAACGCCCCATTTTGCTATGTAGTAATCATGTCACAAAATTATTATTTCAAAAATTTCATAAAGAATTACTGCACGCAAGGCCACAACTACTCTTAGCAAAAAATCGTCAAGCGTATTAGCAGAAATTCTTCTAAAGTGACATAATCTTTTACTTCATCATACTCTTCAACGACTTTATCATCCACTTTATCATCATCTTCTACTTCATCGTCTTCTACTTAATCATGTTTAACTTTATCTTCTACTTCATTTACTTCATCATCTTCTACCTCATAATCTTTTACTTCATCATCTTCATCTTCTTCATCGTTATTACTTAATTATTTCTTTTAAGTAACATTGCAGGGCGGGTGAAACTGCGGGGCATAGCTAGTTATAAAATAATTCTATTGGTTACATAAGTATATTGAAAAATACTTTAGTTATTTATTTAAATTTGTTATCTTTACAAGCTTGTTAATTAACTACATTAAAATGGAAATTGAAGCAATTGTGCTAAAACAATTTCTCTGTCAGCATCAGCGAGCGTGTAATATTATTCAGGAAGTGCGTAGGATGCCTGCTGCGACGTTTATCGCTTTCTTTTTATTAAATAACAAAGCACTAGCAGTAATAGCACGATAACCCAGTGGTTAGATTGTATTGCTTTTAAGTCTAGGAACGCCGTCTCGTAACTCTGTCAAAATATGCTAGCGAGAATAGACATCTTCAGGAATTTTAGCATTTT
Organism: Papilio glaucus; assembly: GCA_000931545.1. Classification (NCBI taxonomy): domain Eukaryota; kingdom Metazoa; phylum Arthropoda; class Insecta; order Lepidoptera; family Papilionidae; genus Papilio; species Papilio glaucus. Next base: position 199,660 of record JWHW01058221.1, read on the forward strand.
CGGCGCTAACCAGTTTTCGGTCTTGACAATTGAGAAAACAGTAAGCGTAGGGCGAGGGCTAAAGCTATTTTTGTACGTTTATTGTGTACAACATATAAATACATATTGAATTTGGGCATCACTAGAAGGAAAGTTTTTTAATAGAAAACTGAGATTTGAAGAGTAGATATTACAGGCAAGTGATTATACTTAAATACTTACTTTGGGTATACAAAAATATGACTAGACTTGTTAATAACTAAAAGGTGAAAGGATAAAAAAGGAATTATTAGAAAAAATTTCGCGGTCAGCTATTTAAAGAGCCGCAATTGCTCCCATTCTCACATAGTTGCGCAGCTCGACGGGCGGCCATACATCGATTACAATAGCATTTGAATGTTAGCGAGTAGAGACGCGAAGCATTGAGGAAGTAGACGTCACAATTCTCGTAGTTTTATGTTATTCGCTCCACAATTTCTAAATTGATGGACACTTATGTAATCCATCGTTTTATTCTAACACCGACTGCGCATGATTTGAATTCGATTAAAGAATTCATAACACGTTAATTACTTTTCGATAACAGGTTATATTGTGTAAGCTTATAAAATTATTACGTTTAAAACAAAAAAAACACATTATGACATAACTATTATGGCAAAAAACATTGTTTTATTTATATTTATGTAAGATAGATCTTTAACTAATAAAAGAAACCAGTATCAAATTAAGAGAATCTAAGCTCAAGAAGATTGATTAATCTTGCCCAATTGAATTCTACCCAATTTGAAACCTTTAATAGTTTTACCCGCCAAAATCATTATCTATTTTATCTTAATAACACGGTGCATTTTTTAAGAACGTTAGTAAGTTTTATACAATTTTTAATAAGTTTTTTTCTGATAAGTTATAGGAACGTTGGGTTTCATTAACGTTATTTTTCACTTATTGTAAGCTTGTATTTCTACTTTTCCGTCGATAGTCATCCACTACTGAACGTAGGCCTTCGTCATTGATCGCCACAAAGTTCGGTCCCCTTCCGCCCCCATCCCGCAACTTTGACCGGATCATTCATCGGAGGCCTTGTAACCTGCATACTTGTACCTTTTGCCCCATCGTCACTCAGTTCTGCGAGCAATGTGTCAAAATTATTTATTAAAATGAAATTCAATTGAAATATTGATGATGTTGTTGATATTG
>JWHW01058221.1:201365-215283 GCA_000931545.1 Papilio glaucus
AGCGTTGGGTTTCATTAACGTTATTTTTCACTTATTGTAAACTTTTATTTCTTCTTTTCGGGCGATAGTCATCAACTACTGAACGTAGGCCTTCGTCATTGATCGCCACAAAGATCGGTCCCCTTCAGCCCCCATCCCACAACTTTGACCGGTCATTAATCGGAGGCCTTGTAACCTGCATACTAGCACCTTTTGCCCCATCGGTACTCAGTTCTGCAAGCAATGTGTCAAAATTATTTATTAAAATGAAATTCAATTGAAATATTGATGATGTTGTTGATATTGATTGTGAACGCCAAGAGAGGAAGCTAGGAGACTCGCAGTACTGGCTAACCTAGTATCCTATATGCCACGTTAATTATTTTTCATTAATGTTCATTATTTTTCGTCACAAAAACACCTAAGTTTTAAAAGTGCCAGGAATCCAATTGATGAAAATTTATTGCAATGCTTGTGACATACTGCCAAATCAGTTCAGATGGGTTTTCATACTGACGATGGTACGGTAATGTTACTATTTTCTCAGTCGCTCAGCCTTCACGTTCTTTTATACGAAACAATTACCAAACGATTTATATAACCTGGAATATACAGAGCGTTAAATTTTATGATGCGTAGCTGATCGTTGATGATTTAAATGATGGTTCAAATCTCCTGTAATATGCATATGATGAAGTTGTAGTAGTAACACTGATGTAAATTGTATTTAAACGTTATAGTAGGCACAAAAAAAGAACGCAAGCATTTTAAAATTTTACAATTATTATATGAATGTATGAATTATTTTTTATTATACACCCATATTCCTATCTGATGTTAGTGTTAAGTTTTCATCTTTATTGTGTAAGTGATCTACATAAGAACAGCACCAGTCTAATTGGTGGTAAAGGAGGAGGAGGTAGTGTATTTCCCGGGCGGCATTTAGGCGGCTACTCCTCGGCATTTAGTACTATCACCAAGTAAAAGATGCAAACATTAACCTCGATTTGAAGAGCCATCGAAAGGAAGACCAGGATCTAGTTATTGATTGAGCTAATGAAACTAAAATGTGTATAAAGGTAAAAAAGTTACAACATGTATTGTGTGGCTTTGTACTTCACATATATTTTTTATAAGATAGGCGTCACGAGAAGTAGGTCTCGTAATAATAAAACCGCCTCTCATTATCATACGCAGCCCATAACAACAGACGAGCTGAAGGACAACCTTATGGATGCGGTGCGTTATTTTCTTAAAGGACTTTAATTTAAATCGATTTCGAAATCGCAGCAAGCGAATCTAATGAAAGCTTACGTCGACTTTCTTAAAAATAAATATATTCTCGTATAGATGTAGTTGAATAAGCTATCTAGGAAAATATAAGTATACTAAATGAATCAATTATTGTGAACTAGAAACCTTCATTCAAATCTAGAACGACTTGCCATTCTCTTACAACGTCTCTATACTCGAACTTAATAGATTCTTAATGCTAAAGTGATCTAATTTTCTAATGTCACAATAGTTTGTTCCAAATAAAGATGGAATTTTTGTAAACAAAGGGTTGTCGTTACCTTTTACGCTAAAATTCGTAAAGTCCAAAATATGTCCGAAAAACGAATTATAGTCAAAATATCTTATAAAATTAACTTATCCATATTATACAATTTTACTTGATGACCTCCACAAAATTACAACATTGCCGATGAAAGTATAAAAACTGTAATGGCCGCCACACAAGATAGGTGACGTTTGTTTGTTTACAAAATTTCTATCCTCATATGGAAAAAAACTATAGGTAAAAGTCATCAAAAACAACGCCTACGTTATCTTGAAACAATTACCGTAACATTTTGAATTTAACATCTTGTGTTTTATGAAAATTAGTCCATTTGCTCATGTTATTCTGCGGCAGTGTCGCAAGGATGTGTCCATCAGGCAGCCTGTACGGAACATCTGAATTGGATCGTTAAGAATTAATGCTTTGTAAAGTTACTGTGCAATACTCGACGACGGTTTCGTTATTAAGGTATTTTTTTTTGAATTCTTTGAAAAAATTCTTTGGATTGATAGTAAAAAGTTGAAAGTACATAACTTGTGCTTTCAAGGTTTTTAATTGGTGCACAGTGATCTATATACAGTGATGATATCTTTGTAATGATGTCCGTTGTTTATCGGTCAGCCACACACACCATCTTAGCTATTAATTTTGTGCAAATATAAATCCAAATTAAATTTAATCGTTATCTATTTGTTATCTACCCTCAACATGAACTGCAAATCTTTATAAGAATTCAGAAGTTCACTGAAACGTATAATAAAGGTTTCCTTCACCTTCGAATCGCGTCGACGGTTGGTGTTTTTTGTAAAATGCTAGTAGATTGTTTGAATAATTTACTGACATTTCTTTTAATCATTCCAACTAAGCTTAAAAAACTTGTGCTGGGATGATTAATGATCCATGACCTCCGCATTCCGTACCCTAATTCGTTAGGCTATTAACCTAACACAACGATAAAAATAAGGCTTTTCCGTGCTGTTTAATTTTTAAAAATCAAACATAGCGGCGGTTCACTATATTACCTGTTAAAATTTTTAGGTATTCTTTTATTTTTATATCAGGAAAAGAAACGTTTAATTCTATTATCTACACTAAAATTGCTTAATCTCTATACAACATCGTATTTTCAACAATAAAGAAAAAAAAGTGTTCAGTTCAATGATATTTTTTATTTAATCTGTGACTAACAGAATAGCAGGATCAATGAAATGAAATTTGTAAATTTCAGCCAACACGATGTCGTTTGTTGAATGGAGCGAGTCAAGTTGTATCAAGTGAATTCAAAACATCTATTGTATGACATCGAACATATCATTGTGATATTAGAAAGTCAAAACATTACAGTTATAGAGGACATCACAGTTACCTATTTTCTTAGTTTAATGCCAACGCGTACCTATCTAGAATGCTTAGTTATTACGTTAGTACAAGTCTAGGATTAGATTTCTAGCTGAGGTTAAACTTGCACTTTGTTTCCAGATTCCGGTGTAAGTATATAAAACAATGACGTTTAAACTTATCATTAAAGTGACGTCATTATCATGTACATGAGAAGAGCGAAAGTTTTGAGATCAAATAATAGTTTAAGTAAGATTATTTTTTTACAGATTCGAAAATGGCTTTATATAACGAGTGAACTAGCTCTTAACCATAGTCCCATCAGATGTGTCGATGTGGTTGAAAGATGATTATGAAGGTCGCTCGGTGATGTTGATTGTACAAAAATATAGCCTATATAAGTAAACTTTAGAATGTATTGAAAGTAGTATCCACAATATGTAAATCAAAAGATAGGTAAACAGAAAGAAGGTCGTGCCACGCATGACAGCGGAGTGTTGCAAGCTCTGGTGTAAATCGAGAGCGATTTGTATAACTGTAATATGATAACATTAATAATAATAATAATAAATTTATTTAACATTAAATGCACTTTGCGTCTACGGCCTTAATTACCAGACAAATGCTTCGTTGATCACGTTCCCCGCTGTGCGGACTCTCGGTCACGATGTAATGCCGCTCTAGTCGATTTTATATTGTTAAAAAATACAGTATAGTGCCGAAATTTTGCTGCAGAATAAGGTAATTGATTTGAATGATCACGTGGATTTAAAGACTACACTAGGAGGATTAATTACGATGGTCTTTTTTATCATTACACTTCATAACACCGAGGAAATGGTAACGGCATAAAATGCTGCAAAATGTCTGGTTATTTTGAACTAAGCCATCCGTATACTTTCACTATACCGTACATAAAATATTGGTATTTATTTATTTCAAAACAATCACCGTAGTATGTGGTATGAAACAAACATTAACGTATGGAATGTGCTTGTTTCTAATGAAACGGTATTCCATACTGCTATTAATGCGGTAGAAATTTTAGAAAAATCAATTTCGTAATATATAAAATATAGGGGCAATCATTCGTAGGGAGCTCCATAATTACCGATGTTGTACGATGATGTACTACTAGTAAATAGTATTAATGCAAATTCAAATTAAATTGTATTTCTCGTATTTAAATTATTAAATGTCAGTTAATTTACGACGAGTTATTATAGATTAATATAACTATTTAAACCTGGGTATATAGCAAGGCTGCTTACTTGAAATTAAGCACCAGTCTCAAATCAACGACCGTAAATAATTCAAGTATGAATGCGAAGGTTTGGAAATAATTGTGATGGAGGAATTCGCTTCAAAGAATAAACAATGATTATATTACGTTTCTATTATTTAGTTAATAAAAGAAATTGCAAATGCCTTGCGAGCTTCTATGAAGCGAGAGAAGAGAGGAGAGGTGACAAAAAAAGGAAGACACCGAAGGGGTTTAGTTCTTGACATTATTCTACCGTTTCCTTTAAAGATATTGGATTAGATTAGATTGATAGAATTGTTATATTTGATCGTCCTGAAAGTTAGATAAAACTACGTAATTTCTTATAAATGTAATAGGAAGAATTAAAAAATAATCTACACATATATGTAGTAAATAAATTTTATTTAAAAATATCTCTATTTACATTATAACGTTTATACATCTATTAGCCGATATCTATTTGAATTTTATTTTCAATTTGTACACATTATTTACAAAGCACAGCATTTTAATTAGTTTAAATAAGGAATTTTGATCGTTTTTAATTAAACATTAAAAAAAGGTTTTGTACATTATAAAGCATTTTTAAAATTTGTACTAAATCATTTCGTAAAAAGCAGGCACATTTCAATAAATAATTCAACTAATTTGTTACATAAAAAAACTTAATATCAACTATATGCAATTGTGAAAAATAAATAAAAAAGATGATTTTAAAGTGAAAAACACATTTTGACTTAGAAATCATGAATACAAGATTTTTAATTATAGTTGTTTCCTTAAAAGATAATTTTTTCTATAAATTTGTTTTGCATTGAACATTTTATATCAACAATTAATTTGTCTGAGTTGACTTTTAAAATGAAAGATTGCTGCTTATTAACAGTCAAAAAGATCTTGAATTTTCCTTTTGCAATCTATATTTTATAGCTTATAAATCTTATATCCATGTCTATGTAAATCACTAGCTGGCAGTGACCGGTCGAGTTTCACAAGCGCATTATCCGAAGTTTTCGAAGTGGTGTATGAAGTATGGCAGACGGCGCGTACGATTGACTTGCTCGCACGCCGACATTATCGACTTCGTGAGCGGCCGGGGACCGCACGAGAATACGCCGATCTTGGAAACCTGAAACAAATGAAAATTATATTTAAATCCGTGAAGAAAACTTTTTTTTTGTTGAAAGATTTTTATTTTTATTTTCTAGGTAAGATGTTTTCAATACTGTTCAGTTATAATATAAAAACAAACTTATGTAATAATCTGTAATCAGTAATAATATCATTAAATAATGAACGCGGCATAGACAAACATACGAGTACTTACACACACAGAGACAGACATGGTGTGTGTGCACAATAAAATAAAATAAAAATAAAATTTCATTATTTTGTATATCGTTGTTGTCGATACTTTTGAGTAGTTTGTTTATATTGTAATGTTTTTGTTAGTACATATTTCCTGGGTTCGATCTGAAATCTTAGATTTAGAGACGAGTCTTCATCTCTAAGGATATCTTTTATAATACCTAAAGATACATTTTGAATTTACTTGGCAAAAAACAAAAGAAATATAAAAAAAAACTTACATAACTGTGTTTCTTTTGAACAAATTTGAGGAAGGAAGACATGTCGGGCCTGCCGAAGTGATTGACTGCCTTGAGCCCCGTGAACATTGACGTGCGCGACAAACGCTGGAAGTGGTTCTCGCAGATATACTGAAATATATTTACTCATCACAAATCACTCACAATTTAAACTACAAATAAAAATAATAAGTTAATTATATAAATAATAATTATTAACGTAATATATTAATTATTCAATGTGTTCTCAGCTTTACCTACTTCATACAATCATGATTTATTGAAGTTATACTTAATAATTTTTAAACTTATTTATTTATACACTTCTGACGCAGTTTTTTGATAAATCACTCAACACGCTGCATAAATACATTGCTATTCTAAGTCTCTACTTCGTCTAGTAAATATACTGATGCTTAATGGTAAACGATTGTCCTGTTAATCCTAACTAATATTATAAATGCAAAAATGAGTTTGAACTTTCATGCGTAAACTCAACCGATATTCTTGAAATTTGTCACACATTGTCATGGATACAGAAAAAGACATACCTTTCGTCCCTAAAAAAACTTACCGAGAAATATGAAAATAAAACTGAATATATGTTGCAATGGTATTGTATGGCGCGAAAGTAACATGTTTTGTCATCTTGTTACATGACACTAAATGCATTACCATGGCAACCTATAACAACTTTTTACCTTTACCTATTCTAAGTTATTATTAGCGAAATCAAGTTATAAAAATGCTGCGTTCCTGGCAGTAAAATATAATATAGTAATGATATACCAGCATGGTGGTCCTCAAGTCGAACTTGTGGAAGAACTGCGTGATGAATATGTGTATCTCGAGCACGTTGGTGACGTCCTTGCGCTCCACGTCCCGCAGCACGTCGATGAACCACTCGAAGTGTTTGTGCGACGGACAAATCCACAGAAAGTACACCTAATCAATATAAAACTTTAATGTGTAATGTGAATTTAATGTAATGTTACTAATACTAATTATACCGAGAACATTTGGATGGAAAAACTAAATGAATAATGAGCTAACTTGACATAAATATCACTCACACATCTAAATAATATAGAAGTTGTAATTTAAAAGATATTGTGGAGATTTGCAAATAAATAACTAGAAGTATTTAATTATTTAGTAAGTCTAAAAATGTCTTCCACCTGCGTGTCATATTTGCGTACGGTGCATAAACTGTTAGTTAAAGAGAGATAATAAATTATCGCCAGCGAAGTCGCAGACGTCTGCTTGTTTATAAGATTTGTTTGAAGTTGTGATAGATTTAAATATAATCACTATCATACCTTTTTGCAGGCCACTCCTGAGTATCTGTTGGTCGATGTGCCAAAGACCAGGTCGTTAAGAATGGACGCGTAAGGAGTGACACCAATACCGCCGCCCACCATTACCGCAACTTCGAACTTATACCAATCCTGGTTGCCGCCGCCGAATGGCCCTTGGATTCTAACAAAAAATATGATATATCAAATCTTAATTAATTGACAAAATGGCATAAAATAAGCGCAATACTGGCACAAAAAAAAATTAAATCAACACAGAAGGATACGATGTAGACATAAAGTTAACAATGACCACGATGACAAGAGCCTTTCTTGTAAAATCTATAGTAAAATCTTAATAATTATCTGTTTATGTAAGTTCCCTAAATCCACGTTTGACACAAACATATATATGACCTAGAGTGGTGGGTAGTAAAGAGATATAATTCGCTAACCTTATTTTTGGTTGCGTTTCCGGGTTGTAGTTACAGGGATCAAAGTAATTCCTGAGTTTCCAAGTCCACGGTCCTTGAGCTTTGATATGACACGACAAGAAGTTCTCGTGAGGAGCAGATGTTAGAGTGAAAGAGTGATATTCTTCTTTTTTAAATGCGGTGCAAGAGAGTCGTACCCACTGACCTATTGATAAAAGATTAAAGCATTATGTAAAGAAAGTGTAAGTAAACACATAGGCAAAGTTATAAAAATTACCTGACAAATATTTAAGATTAGGCGGTCTGTAGAATTTTATTTTGATAACATCAGAAGGTAACATTTCAGTTTCCAGGACGTCTAACGCTAAATATTCTGTCCGCAGTGAAACCACCTGAGAGAGAAAAAATATTATTAAACTTCTTGAAGGTACTCTGTTTGTAGAAGTAATAGTCAAAATATATGTACATATATCTTTCATATATCTTTCATATAAGTAATCGGAAAGTCAGACTTGTCCCGGGTTTAAGTCAATTACTCAGCTGAATAGCTGTCCATATTGCACGCGAAACAGTTTTGCCGTAAAATTCCAATTAAATAATGGGAACACATATTATTTCTATTGATTATGATATTTCTATTGGTGATGGTATATTGGAAAATCATTTATTAAAATAATTAATAAGTTTTATCAAAAAAAAAATAATACGGAGGTTTAAGAAAGTGGTAAACTAGCAAGCGGGTCATCTGGTGTTAGACCTGACCTGTGTTGACCGCTACCCATAGATATCCGCAACAAGGAAAGGAGTTGCAGATGCTTTGCCTAGATTTAATGGAGAGGATAGACAGGAAGAACTTTGTTTCCTTTTCCTATCCTTCCCCTTCCCCTCAATGTCTAAAACATACTACGTAGAAACTACTACACAATGAATCTATTGTGTAAAAATCTATAAATGTGCTTTTGGTCAGTTTAACCTAGCCCATAAAAGCCGCCGTAGACTACTATACATGCGATGGTCCGTATTGGTATCTGAATCAGATTAATACCTTGTCCAAAGTATAAATGATGGCGGGACCAAGGAAGAAGATCCAGAAGCGCGGTGCCCCTGTGAGACGTGCGAGACCATGTACCAGGCATAGTGCATACAGCACCACGTACAGCGAGTGCGCGCGCCAGAACCAAGGGTACGCCCTCTTGCGGATCACCGGATGTGCGAATACAAATATTATACACATTATAATGAAGAGGAGCACACCAGTTGTACCTGAAATTAGATAAGTAGGTGCGTATTAATTGCATTGCTCCATTAATATGAATAAAACGAGTGCCATCGACGTTAAACGCGATAAATCCAAAATCTACTAGACGGCTTTTTGTATGGTTTACACTAATATGCGTAGTAATTGTAGTATACAGTAATCATATAAAATTCATTATGCTTTTATGTAAATTGGCTAAAATTTGATGTTGTTTGTAAAAGTAGAAGTACGTAACAAGCTTTTTGTACCAACGTAGACAGACAAAATATGAGTACCGAACAAAAATCCGTGTTTTTATCGCTAGTTCATAATAAAGAGGAATCAAATTTCAAAATATTGTAAATTCAATATGTATATTTAAATTTAAAGAATTTCACGACATATAGGAAAAGTTGACAAAATAAAATTTTGGAATTTTGTGATTAAATAACAATAAACTCACCTGTGATTGTTTGAAACACCCAATAAGTGATACCAGGTCGGAAATCAGATGTAAAATGAACTTCTTTGGTCATACATTTCAGGTTCTCTACGGGCTGTGTGGAAACGTGGTAGAAGTTGACCATATGACCAGCTGTGTGGAGGAGAGAGAAGAACAGAGCGGTGCAAGCCACGATCTTATGGAATTGTATACTGGAGTCGAGTGGTATGTACTGTTGTATACTGAATTCCTAAAAAGAACGTGTAGTTTATTTAGTCGTAAGGTCAATTTGAAAAATATTAATTTTTTGGAAGCACAAGATTTAAACAATGATGTGTACGCTTTACATGTTTATTTATTCCTAAAGGTGTTAAATATTTCAGTTTTTGATGATTTATAACACCATAACAGGCACTTTGCGTATTATTAATACGATTTTGAATCTTCGAAATTGACGGCAAATCTAAACTTAATTTTGATATGACAAAGTAAAGAACTATTTGCTATTTTAAAAATGAAATGTAATGCTATTAAGACCAACCTTTAATTTCGTCAAAAGATTTCTAGACATTGTGAGAAGTAGGAGACTGTAGCAGAAAGACAGCGACGCGGCCGAACCTCTAGTTATCGCGATGCCCACGCCCATTATGTGTCTAAGATCCAAATGCTCGGACATGAATGAGTAATGTGCAAATCTCTCAACAAAGAGACCGATGGTCACTACGTAGAATACAAACAGATAAAATATGTTCTGTCTGTTCTCTTCTAAGAATGTGGTCAGATAGTCCCATTTCAAGAGTAGCCAATGTCTGAAAGAAAAAATCTAATATAAGTATACTGGTTTCTGCATGGATTTGGATTTTGACTGAATATTCGTATTTGTAATATTTTGTGCGGCACCCCAAACCTTGGTAAATCCTTCATTTGATAAAAAGGATGACCTTTTGATGAAAATTGACCTTTGAACCAATGTTTGTCTACTGGGTTCTTATCATTAATCCAGGCTTCTCTTTTTTATCATTTGAATAAAAATTATATTCAGAACATACCTTGACTGTTCCATAGAGGGTTCAATGTGGAAGCTTGTCATTCTAGCAACGTTAGTTGATGTATCTAAAAAGTTTTGTTTAGCTCCCTTACAGTCCAGACCAATGGCAACGAATTCTCCTTTGTATTCCTTCATCATTACTTTAAAGTCGGAGTACGTGAGGTGATCTTTGTGTTGGAGGCCGGCGTCCTGGAATAAATAGAAAAATTATAAAGCAAAGTTTACCGGTCAATTTAATTAACTTCATAAATAGGGAAAGAAATTTCTTAGCAAACAATTGTGTGTTGTGTTTCGCACAGGTCAAATGATAAATATACCTGCAGGAGTCGGTGAACGCAAGAATGTTCCAGTTGAGCTCGGAAAGCATTACGGCCATACAAATTAAATAGAGATCCAATTTCCTCCCCCCTCTTCTTTTATTTACCTACATCTTTCTCCGTCCAACATAAAGGCTTGCAAAATATCTTCAACTCATAGGAATGCTTGTTGACATTGGTTGTGGATGGCCGCGAAAGTTACTAACCATCAAATAAATCGTTAACTTGCCCGCTTGTTTCATAAAACAGTGCTAGTCTATATACAAACTAAGTAACGTTAAACTTACAGAAAACATTCCATCGATCAGTTCAGTGACGTGTTCGTCGCGCAGCGATGTGGTGCGGGCGATCTCAACCAGTGAGCGTAACATCTCGCTTAGCTCGCCCTTGTCGATCACCCCGTTGCGGTCGTTGTCGCACATGTCGAATATTATACGCAGTTTGTCGTCTGTCGCTCCGCGCGAGAATAACACTACAGTGTCTAAAAATTCCTGCCAAATAACGAAGTAATCGCAGTCGTAGCTTTAATAACACTAATACTGGACACGAGAACTGTATTTTACATTTATACTAGTATGGATCAAGTAAAAGCAAAAAAAGTTGTAATAGAATAATATTGGTGAGAAGAGGGAAAATATATAGAACATTAATGTAATATTCATATACTTTTACCATGGAATATGGCATGCGGTCTTTAGATAGTGTAATTCAAAGTCTAAGACAATGACATGAAACTAAGAGTGCAGATGTTTTCATTAGCCCTGATATGATTTCTGTATTGGTAGATGATTTAACTTTGTCTCCTTTCATCAACCCCAGGGATGGGACTATAATACTTTTTCTTCTCTTCGACTTAAGTTTTTGGATTTACATATTTCGAGAATATTTACAATTTAAATATATAATGAAATTCAAAATTAACGACGAATAAAACATACCTGGAATGATATCCGTCCGTCGCTATCTTTATCAACAATGTTAAACATCTTCTTCACGAAAACAGCATCTGCTTTCATACCGAGAGCGCTTGCAAATTCACTTTTGGATAACGAAGTTCGCATTACAATGGACTGAAAAAAAAAGATATTTGAAAATGTGTTTATCATTTACAATAACGTCATTAGATTGAACTCAGCACTCTCGTACCTTAGTGATATAAGAAAAAAGACTTAAGACGTGAGGTTATAGCTGGTCATTGGTTTTGAGGTAATAAATGAATGAGATAATAACAAAACTTATTTCGGATTTATTTGCCCTAAATAAGTAAGAAGATATTTAAATGAAATAAAATGATATTAAATATTGATTACTTCGGGGTCGGCATCTTCTGACCGTCTCCTCTTCTCGCCCGGGGCTAGACCGAAGGTGATAGCGTACGCCTCTCTGAAGAAGTGCTCTAACTTGCGTTGTCTTCTTTCTCTTGTTTCAGCAGACGCTAGTATTTGATCTCTATGACCCTATAAAATAAATGAGACTTAAATGTACAGAACGTTAATTTCTGTGTTAGAATTATGTTTTAGTAGGGAACCAGTTATGCTATTCCAATTATTTGGGGGATTATAGGAAAAGAAATCTTGACCTTGAACATTTTGAAGGTGAGTTTTTTATTATTTACAATAAAATAAATCTAAATTAAAGCATTTTGAATAACCACGTGGACAATTTAATAAATTATCCTTCCTTATTTTTAAAAACAAATAGTAATTAGTAGTAGTAGTTTTAAAAATCTTAAACGGCCCATTAACAGATTATTACATTATTACAAGAATACTTATTTACTTGTGTGAGACTCATGGCCTTTTTATGTTGTGCGAGGAAGGTGTCGAGCTTAAGGAGGAACTTGCGGCGTGAGGCTGCCGACTCCATCTCCAGCACGAGGTCGTGCTCGCGCGGCGCTCGGACCAGAACCAACGGCCGCTTGTTGGTGCGACCCTCCTGAAAGTTAAAATTCATCCTCTGAAGGTCTAACGTAGGTTGCCATCACGCGTCACGCGTGTTTCCCTGCTACACGTGCGAAGCCGGAGCGGGACGCTAGTATCGCTAGTAGGTAGTAGTAATTATATATGAATTAAACGTGAACGTAAACGTAAATTTGTAATGAGCATTCTCTGCCTGCCCCTCTGGGTTACGGGCGTGTCGTACGTATCTTGAGCCTTGGCTCTGCTTCTCAAATAATTAATTAATACATCTTAATTTATTAATACATCTTTCTTGGTATTAAACAATATTAATTGTAATAAATGTAATAACCTGACTTTCGAGGACGGTGAGTTGGTCGGTGTTGTCGAGCGGCACGGTGCGCAGCTTGTCGCCCTTGCGGTCGGTCACGTGTATAGCGGGCTCGGGCCCCAGCCGCAGCTTCACCAGCCGCTTGTATGATGCGTGCACCCATTCTCGGCATATCATTTTGTCGACTGAACCTGGCGAAATAATAAAAAAATATATGGCATAAAAAATAAATATCTAATACTAATGTTGTTAATTATTAAATGTGATCAAATAATTAATTGAATTGAGTTTTGTTATTTAATATAAATAGAAGTAATGCATATTGTTTGTAACGTGTTAATATGATTTTGTATTGTTACAAATAAGTAGAAAAAATCGGAAGGAATGTTATAACAGCTTCCATCCTAAATTAGTAGTTTCGTACGAACAAAGCTTTCACTTTGTTTATCCGCTTTTCTACTGACGATAATAATATATAAGTTTATAATGTGTAAGGTTGTAGACATAAACTAAGCATATTTTGTAAAGTTATGTGTAAATATTTTATTTGTTGCGAAGGGAATGAACATCAGTGGCTGAAGCCACTATTATTTGGTCATATCTCTGATAATGAGTTTATAAACACGTCTTAGTTACCTTTGTACTGGGCATTCTTAAGATGCTCTTGTTGTATCTTAAGACGGCGTCGACGACTGTTTTGTAGTTTAACCACTCCATAGCCGGCGCCTGCGCAAAGTATCGGCACAAATACTAGCGCGAGGCAGGTGTAGATGTATGCGAACTCGTTGCCCTATTTGAATTTAATACAGAATGAGTCACAGCCAACTAGCGGTATACCTTTAAAAGTCAATAGTAAATGAGCAATTTATAAGCATCTTAGATCGGTTTACACCTCGATAAGGTAACTTTTAATAATGCAGGCGTATTAGTAGTACGAAATTAGAATTTTGCATTGCAAACTTGGTTATATTTAATAGCCACATGCGTTGAGTAAGTCTAGTTTTAGTTTTCTAGGATTTTATTTATATCGGTTAAAGATTTTAATATAATTAGTGTTATTTATAATTATTATCCATAAAATATTCATAATGTCCTTCTGATGAGTAAATTTGTAGTACAAAATAATTTAATTTCCTCAAATGTCTATAAGTAATGTTTCGCCGTAAATTTCCCTGTAACCTTTAAACA
>JWHW01058221.1:235638-262840 GCA_000931545.1 Papilio glaucus
ATGTACTTATGTTTGTTACTCTTTCATCTCTTAGCGATTCAACCGCTCATTTTGAAATCTTGCACTTATACTGTTCGGAAAACAGAAAAGGACATAGAGTATCTTTAATCCCCAGAAAAGCCACGAGCAAAAGCAAGTATTAACCAAATTAAAGTAAGACCTTGACCTACCGGATGCGGAATTAGCGTGAAGGTCGAGAAGAAATGTACTCCGGCGTATTTCGTGACTCCGTTACGCTGCGGCGGCGCATAAAATGTCAAGATCCTGACGTCACGTCACCGAGTTCAAGTGTTAATGTACGAAACACTGACATGATACACTTTTTGACATTGTCAATAAATTGACATTTCGAAAGCAGCAGACTGAAACTTGTTTTCTGGCCGTCTTATTGCTCAAACATGGCACTATTTCGAGAAAACAAATTTTCAGGTCATTTCAGACCTAGGATGCCAATTATGTATGGGAAATAGAAATGATTATATTGATCCATGGCTTTCCGCTGATCTTATTACTTCTTTGGTGCCACAGGATTTGAACGTAGGTCATAATCGGGTACTGACTAGATACGAAAACATGCTTCTGGACTTTTTTTACAACGAATGTGGCCTGAATGTGAAACCGTGTCCAGGATTCGCGGCGCTACAGCACTTTAGTAGGCTTCGCTTGCTCTAAAGTTGACAGGGACACTAATCTTAGCTATCATTACTCAGTACTTTTATTGATATGTTAATTTTATTATTGTTCTTGGAACACGTTACAAGGCATCACTTCAATATGCCGTGTACTGTCAACAAGGTGATATGATTCCCACAAAGGAATCCAGAGCTATAGGCTTCATCCGTCAATGAAGGCTTTTGACATTGAAAGACGAAAATAACAAACGAACTCATTTGTTAAGTTCAAGTCTATTTTAAGATCGCAACACAATAGTAAATAGATCAATACAATAGGTTGATTTCCTGACAAATGTACCGATTTTAGTTCAAATCTTGTTAAATTAAATAATGTCTTTCTCTTTGTCTTCAGACAAAACTTTTCGTTAAAAGTACAATAATACTCATAGATGGCAATCCTATGAAAGTATATTCAACTAAGATTTAGGTTTTTTGAAGTAATATTTTCCATCAATTTTACACAATTAGCAAGCAATTATTCAACTGACTTACTACCTATTCGGTGTGTGATACTATGCAAAATATCTGTCTCAAGGGACAGTTGTTAGTTGCTTTATCCCTTTATCTATTATTTTGTGCGTAACTTCTTAAGTCGTGGGTCACCTCACCTACCTACCAAGGTTTAACCTATGGACTAAGCTCGGCTCGGATGTATCAACCTTCGCCTTGTGTGCTTCCAATTTACCTTTTAGGACATTATAGAAAACGGTGTTTTCCATATGGATTTATATTTTGTACAAATTAACAAATTTTATAAGACATAATAAATATCTTTAAATTGTTTTTAAAAATGTAAGATGTATTTACCTGGATCACAAGAACATAAAGTGACAGCAAGGAAGATTGTAACAGACTGCAGTTTTGACCAGGGCCGCCAATTTCGTTTGGCAACCATCTTAAGTTTGAGAAAATCTGAAATCAAAGAAGAACAAGGCAATCAGGGTTGGAATTCAACTAATTCATTAGTAACTAACCTAAAATATCGGACATATTGAAATGTAATAAATTTCACCACTTAATCTTTACTGGATGGTTTAATTGATAAAAATATCCTGTTAATTACATACGTTCTAAAGTTTTATTCAACTTATAAATTAAGTTTAAATATTATTCTCACACTGAAAGACGTTTGTACCAGGCCTCAATCACTTACGTCATCCACTGTTATGTGTCTTTAAGTGAAATTAATATTTCAGTAAATCCCTGCTTTAAATATTTTATATTTGCAAACGATTAATTTACAACACAAAAATAAAAACCTTAAACCTAAGTGTATCTTTAATAGCGAAAGTTACACAGTTCCAATGTTATTCCTTAAGGCCGTTTGTATTAATGGTTTAAAAGTAGCGTAATAACATTTTTATTAACACTTTATAACAATAAACTTCAACTTGATTTACCTCATACGAAATGAGAAAAAAACTGAATAACTGTACTTGTTTCAACGTCTCCGATTAAATTATTCAAGCGCCATAACTTACGTTCGTTCAACCCATACAAATTAAAAAACGAAAACTGATCTAAAACGAGAATTAAACATAACAGAATTAACTTTAACTTTTTGTACGTTGAATATTTTTGTAACCTATTAAATTACCCTTATTATGTAAAATTTCCGATAAAGTTAGTTTTGGATATAATTTGTATAAATTTATGATTAAAAACAATTAAAAAGTATAATAAATGCAGTTATTATTTATGTTTATATTTCATCTGTTTGTATATTTTTTACTTCCTGTTTAGATCACTTAGTGTCGATGCGTAAACGATTTATGAAAGTCAACGCTTCATGAATGCTTTAAGACTTACAAGAATTATTTGATTATTAAATGAGGAAAAGCAACAAATAAGGAATAATCATCTTAGTGATTTAATTATGATTAAAGCAGCATATGATATGAAACGAAACCGTCAATGTGATTTTTGATTTTTTTGATCCTTATATTTCGGAAACAAAAGTCCAGGGAAAAGCGAATAGCAACCGTGTTGGGGATGATCTATCTCCAGCGGTATTTCCAAACGAATTAAACTTAGAGTCTTCCAACGTAATAGCGCCCTTTCCTTAAGGGCCGGCAACGCATCTGCAGCTCCTCTGGAGTTGCGGATACTCATGTGCGTCGGTGATCACTTAACATAGGCGACCCGCTAATATGAGGCTAGAAGAGAGGTCTCCTATCTTCTCACCTTCTCTTCTCTAAACGAAGACTGGCAACGTATCCATAATCTCTTCTAATTTTTACGATTGTTGATCCCTCGTCTACTACGTCTACTTCCCCTGAAGATATTCGAAAATTTGCCAATTCATCTGAGATATTTCTTAAACTACTAGTCTTGGCAGTATGAAAATACATTGCAGTATAATCCTAACTATATTTATATTATAAATGCGATGTGAGTTTGCTTGTTACGCTTTAAGAAAAGGCTAACTTTTTTTGTATTGGATAAGGGGAGCAAAGGAGAAACGTGTGGCCTAAAGCTAAGTGATCACCGCCGCCCATGAACATCCGCAACACCAGAGGAACTGCAGATGGGTTGCCTGCCTTTTACCCGATAAATAAACTTCCCAAGGGATCGGAAAATAAAGCCTAATTTAGGTTGCCACAGTAATGTATGACATGTGAGTAACATCTTTTGGCTTCACATGCATTACCATGGCAACTAATAACAACTTTTTGACGTTTACCTATAATTTCAAGTTATTACAACCGAAATCAAATTGTAAAAATTGCCAGCGTGGCAAATAAGAAACAAATGCGTGCAATACCACGGATAACAGATAGTAATTTATAAAACTTTATTTACAGCTTCACTCTGCGATCTAAATAAAAGCGAAACCGATTGCCATTCATGTAATCGGTCGCATTAAGCGAATTCATTCCATACACATTGCCGTTTGACTGAGCGCAAGCTACACTGCTCAATATAAAGCTTTAAACACCTTGCAATAAACTAGGTATCAATAACAAACATGTTCTAGCGACGGACCAAAGAGATCGTGCCATATTCGTCGAATGCCTTAAGCGAATCATGTCAACTTGTATTTACAATATTTAGACCTTCGGAACTACAAGTGTTTGAGGTTTCTGGCGTTTGTTTTACAATCAGCTCTTCGATGATTGCAACAAAGTTTCGCTAGGCCATGACTTTTGGTATATGGCTCGTACTAGAAATCTTCTTATTACACTTTCAATATAGTTTTATTGCACGTGTTAGTTTTAATATAAAATATATATTATAGCAGTTACTAAAACATGTCAGTTACCCAGTGGGGTAAACAGTAAGCACACTATAAAAGTATGTCCTTTACCCTTGACTATGTGTATGCAAAATTAAATGATGATCGCTTCTGTCGTTAGGGTGTAAAAGCGTAAGAAACATACAAACTTACAGCCGTATTTATTGTAGTAGTTATACGCTTACATACTTATGCATATGTGTTCCCTCATAAAAAGTAGGAGGAACTTGTTCATAGGGAACTTTTTAATATTTGAATTTATTTCTATTTTATGTTCAGTTGTATACATACGTGGCTTATGTTTTAGTATCGTAATACCAAGAAGTGCAATATTTATCAAATGTGTAGAACAAATGTACAAGAAAACATGAATAAAACATAGTGTAGCAGAAGTGTCACTTGAATAAAAGAAACAAATGAAGTTATGTTGCAGACGTCACATGGCTTTAGTAGAATTCCACAATAATTCAGTGTTTGTTTTGTTTTTAAAGCTCTCAAGCATATTTTTGAAGTTATACTTGTTTTGGTGCGTTTGGGAAAATTTCAGTCCTCTTCCCCTTCCCACCCTTATCTCATAAGGATAGGATGGGAACAGGAAGAGGATTGGACGGAGAGGGGTTAACAGGGAAAAGGAAATATCTTTATTCCTGTCAATCCTCTTCCGTCCATTAAAGGTAGGCAACGCATCTGCAACACATTTGCTTGTTGTGGATGTCTATGAGTAGCGCTCACTTAACAACAGGTGCTTCGCATGCTCGTTTGCCACCTTCTTCCATAAAAATGCTTGACCCTGGTTGTAATTTGGTTAAAATTTACTCTTTTAAAATTTACCGCCTCCTGCTGAGAGATTGATCTGATATTTGGAACTCACCTTTTGTTCTGAATTCTGATGAATGTAATTTAATATATTCAGAACCATTGTAAATCCAATATGGCCAACAAAATAGCGGATTACATATTTTTCACAACTCCCTCAACATGGGTATTAAATTAAAAGGCTTGGCTAGTAGTAAATTAACAAAGTTATACTTGTTTTAGAAATTAGGAATGCGAAACATCACTGAAATGTTTCACATTTGTCGGGCCGCCCGTGACATCTATTTTTTTTAACTAACAAATAGAATAACAGATATCCTAATAACAAGTAACACGTTAAATTAACATAAACGGATAGCGTTAACGTTGAACGCATAAATTCCCACAATGAAACGTCGTCTTAATATGGATTTAAAATGATTTTAATCTTGAAATATAAGTAGTAACAGTGCCATAAATTTCGATTATTATATGTACGTGTCTGCAGTCGAGTAAGCCGCTTGTAAAAGTGGGTCACGATATACATATTAGATGTTCAATATTTGTTACAGAAAAACGTCATTTATAAACGTGTGTGTCTTAGCGATTAAGGAATATGTGGCAGCGTCAATGTAAACATTTTAACATCTTTATTTTTAAGAATATTATTTATTAAGAAGCATCAAGTAAATTTTATCGAAATCTGTGTAATTTCCCTAACTGATCCTTAGGATGACGTTTTTTATTGTATTCTAGGAAATAAGATAATATAAACATACGAGCTTAAAACAATATCAAATGTAATGCTGCATTGTTGGACGATCACGGACGCGAAATTGACGGAAAGATGTTCAATCGTAGCGCTTGGCCCACATGCAGCGTTGTGCAATGCGGCACTCGACGGCACTCGACGGCACTCGACGACACCCAACATGCACGCAATCTCTGCCCTCGTACGTGCTGAGATGATTTATAACAATACATACGTATATTTATATAACATATCTGATTTACGATCATAGTTTGATGTATCAAAGTTATTTGTTATTGTATGTATTACAGTTAATTCTTATGTATTTCGAATGTGCTTACAACGTCATTTGTTCGAGCCCGATGACGTGGTGAAATATATATCATCGAGGTTATGAAGCTTCTTAATGCGGAAAGAATTAATAAAATCGGCATAATAGTCTCAGTCTAGCGATTTTTATACCTTGCCTTGCAGTAAAGTGCCGACTGGCATGATCCCCTTATTTTGTATAAATATGAATATGCAAAATAAAATAAAGATATGTCTAGTTACTTTTAACGCCGTTTGCGCTAACAACGCTGTAAATGTTCCTTAACAATCTTAGTTGTTTAAGATCATGTCCCAACTTCTAAATTATTGCTTTAAATTTTCATTTTATAAAGTTTTCGTAACAACCTTCTCCATTACATTTTTTTACACTTTCCCCTATCGCCCATATAATACCAAAGGAAGGAATAAGAAATGGCGGGAATAGGAAGTCTAAATCCGTCTGTATAATTGACAAAATATGATACATTATTGTCGCTCGAGGATAAACGATAAAAACAAAAAACGAAGGAAAATAAAATAAAATTTCTTCTATTATATCACTGGTTATATAGAACACGAGCGAACGAACCTCTTCCATACAGTTTAATATTCTCTTTTAACGTGAAATTATTCGATAGCTCTGTAAAAGTAATTCCAGTTTCTGTGTTGCTGTTTATTGCGAAACAGAATGTGTGTTTTTTATCGCAAAAATATATTTAATTGGGCATACGGTTCTTAAAAGCCAAATTTTATTTCCAAATAAGTCCGCAGGTGATTGTTGGTGTTGAGTATTAAGACATTGAGTTGTACTACTAGTATCGCAAACAGTGCGTGGCAAAAACGTCCATTTACTTTATTGTAGGTATTATCTTACTCAAACAATTCGAGGTGATCGCTTGGTCGGGGAAGTTGGGCTAAATTGGAACTCGCAATTAATTTAAATTTATATTTAAAATAAATTTAAATTAATTGCGAGTATTTATATTAAAAATAAATTTAAGGTCGCGATATATTTTACAAAAGTTCAACCACATTATCAACACAAAGCTGTTGCATTTCAAGTGTGACTTAGCTTACTATTACTACATCTCGGGGAGTACGTAGTGTACCTACGTACTCCCCGAGATGTAGTAATAGGCCAACGCTTATAGAGCTCAGGTCTCTTCAAGCCTAGGAAAGAATTAAAATAATGATCTGATCAAAGGCTAAGTAGGGTATCGTCCGCTACAACTATGTTTAACTCATATGTTTACGCATCTCATGTGCCATGTGTTGATGACCAATTGTACAAAAATATTCGCCCTTACTGGAGAAGAGCAATGACTGCAAAACCAAAACTTTCCATGATGTTCTACGTGTAGAAGGTGTAATAACGTTTTTATAACTATTACACGCAATTTAAAATGTTTTAGAACATATAGTTTAAAATTTAATAATTTGGGTTCTAATTAGATTTTCCAAAGGCTGCAAAAGTTATTTGTAAAAAAATCTATAAAAATAAGTAAGAAAGACTCATGGCAGCTAAGAACTCGAATAGAAACCTAAACGGGAACGGCAACTCCTTCTGACATTTACATTAATAATAATTAATAATTACGCGGTGAGTGAGTGTACTCCTTTTGATACAATTTGATAAATATGTGGTAGTAAACAAAGATGACAGAAGAGAAGAATTAATTAGTATACATATTAATAATAAACTCAGATTAAGAGAGGTTGTTGTTGCTGTTGGTTGATTTTGAAAATATAAAGTCAGGAATATTACAAAACATAAAATACTTAAATGTTTGTCTTTGATATGTTGTACCAATGCTCCCCAGTTTCCGACGGCAACAAATGTACACATAATTTATACTTACATTCTGCATGTATACATGCAGACTTTAATAGATTTGCTTTTTGAAACCAAGTAGCAATTTAGCTGCAACTTACCTTATTAGATAATATAAATTTGTATTATTTTTAGTACCTATTTAGGTAGTGTGGTGCTTGTTTACAACTTCGCGGAATTTTCTTGAGGTACAATATTCTACCAAAAATAATTATCTTAGTTATTTATATTTACTTCGTATTATTTATGAACATCTATAACTTTTATCGTCAAATTGTACAGTTGTGACTATAAGAAACGGGTGTTAAAATTTCTCAAGATGTTGCCGATAAGCTTCGAATTCATAAGATAAAATAATGACCGGTCATATATAATTGCGCTTAGGCAAGCGGTGCGTGGTTGTGACCCATAAAACTATCGGACAAGGCCGTCTTACCAAACTGGTGTCTTCGCCGCAGCGCGCCGTCTTACATTATACGCCGTAACAAAAAAATGTGTATGGCCTATGAACATCCATTAGCTTTAACATTAATTATTTTCTTCGGATGTAGATTTAATTTACGAGTACACTAGAGTAACTATAATAGTCATAAAAATCTATTTAAAATATCAGCAGCTAAACAATTCGTTTAGGAACTTTACCAATACTACCCCTCATCTTTGCAATATTACAAATTTTCAATTTGGCCATAACTGCAAATGTTTCTTGTCATTCTTTCGTCCATTATCTTTTTAACATTATTTGAACTAAAACATACCTATTTTTAGTGCCAATTATAACACGGGACGAAGGCCAAACGGCAAGGTGCGTTTGGCCTTTGTCCCGTGTTATAATCATTGCGGTTCGCGCCTACCTTTGTTTGCTTAAGCTTGCTGTCGCGTGTGAAGTTGATAACTGATATTAAGTTATTCAAAACTAACTGTTCATGCCTGGCGGTGCTCGTGAGTCTCAATGTTGGAGCATCATTATAAAAATATAGCCTATGTTACTCATAATAAAGTTTTCTAATGGTGAAAAATTTGCATTTTGCTTTAATGATACAAATAACATCTGTATCAATATTTAGCGTAAGAGTTTGTTTTTTTGAACGCGCGATAAGGGACCACAATTCGGAATCAAAAAAATATTTTTGTATTAACAAGCTCTATTATTACATTTCCTATGCTATTTAACATCACTTATGTTATGTTATGCAAAAGGGATAGAAAAAGCGTCAATATAGAAACTCAAAAAAAAATAATAAGAATGTAAGAGCGCAGGCGAATGATTCGATGCTATGAATATGTTGCCAACAATAAATCTAAAATTCCGCTCATGTACTAGGTTGTGAGTAGCAAAATTATTGAATCTTAACGGATTTTTTAAAATTAATCCTCTTACGTAATGGTAAGTTGTTGAAGTTGTTTAGTTAGTAATTGCCGCTGTTCATGAAGATAAAAAGATACTAAATAGCTGATTTCTTAAAAATCTTTTGAGGAAATTCTATTCTTCTCTTTACTACCACTGAGCGCCGATTTATCTATTTTTTCCCGGCTGACCGGAGGGTAATGTTTTTTCACGGGTATGTATGTCCGTTCCAGTGTGATCTCCTCAAATTGAAAATCGGTCAAGCTATTTAGGCTAGAAGCAGCTTGACCGATTTTGAAAAGTGAGTTGTCATTCGATTTGTATTCTTCCTCTAAGTTGCATGTCACACACAGTCAGTCGGGTTTGTCCTTTTTCTTTACCATTGCTAGTATATTTCATAGAGCGTACGACATAAGCTACGGATGATTAATGGTAGAGTGATGATGTAACTAATCTGCAGGGTATTACTGTAACAATTTTTGTAGAGATAGAGTATATGATTGGCTTGGTATATGGCTGTAAAAGACGCTCAGCGTCAACCAATTTTTCGCCAAAGCAAGGGATTGAAATGTTTCTTTCGTTTGATTTAAGATGATTTATCATCTTCTGTCAAGTAAAGTAAAATAATTTCTTATTAGCATAAAAATATTTCTTAACTGCTGGTCAAAAAACGTGATTGTATCACATGACTCGCCTTGAATATCGCTCAGGGAATGCTTTGCATTTTTAGAAACAAGTTTTTTGATGTAAATCCTTTAAAAGTGTTTTTAATTTAAATTGAAAACAAATACAATCACATAGATAATGTCTGCAACAAGTTTATTGTATGGTTTAACCACTTAAAATTATAATAATATTTATTAATAAAATATTAATTGGTTAATAAATAAATACAAAAAGGCACTTAAAGTGTGTATACAAATATCTTACCGAGGCTTTTACTTTACACATTCTAAAAACCACAACTGATGTCTTAAATGAGTAAGCGTTTGGTAACGTTATAAATTGTAGGTAAATGTCTGTTTGTTGAAAACATTAGTTTATCCTGGTTCATTGGCACTAAGTTTTGTATTTTTACGTTATAATTTTTGAGGTTTTTTATGATTAATTTCAACCCTTTAGAACATGAACAAGGTCACGAACAATTTTGAAATTATTGTGAATTAAAAAAGGGTGAGTTGAGGTGTATTATGGACGCCAGGTTGGAACGGAGTTCCTTTCGCTATATCATTTTTATGTTTGTATTAAGTAACGATTGAATAAAAAGGGTATTTAAACGTAAAAATTATAAATATTTTTGGATATTCTCAAAATTGACAGCAAGCTGAATTGATTGAAAATAGTTTTAATTTCCTAGGATATCGGGAAGTGTCAGTATTGTACGAAAATAAAAATGAAACTCAATAAAATAGTGAACAATTTTGATATGTATGTGTCACCGTCGTTTTGTAAACATTGTCAGTTTATAATCTCACTCCGCATTTTATCAACAGACAGAAAATTGTGAACTGAACGAATCATTGACAATTTGATGTGTCATATCAAACACAACAAACATTTCTTTGATAATTTTTTTTTTAGATTTATTTTTATACACAACTATCACGCTATACACAACACTTTAGGCATAACTATAAGCTAGGTGCCTAAAATTGTCTTCCATTCTAACTTAAACTTTAACGCCACACAAGCAAAACATCACTTCACAATTTGATGATTAGAGTTCGACCGTTTGTAAATTATCAAGAAAAGACGAACGAACGAAACGTGAATGACTCGTTCGGTTCACAATTTGCTGTCAGTTTAAAATATTCCTAGTGAGATTATAAGCTAACGACGTTCACAATCGGTCGGTGATATGAAATTTCAAAAGAAGTACGGTTAAAGACATAATAAATCCGGGAAAGCGTAAAAATGTATCTTTTCATGACGTAACGTCAGTAAAATTATCACGCCTTCAAATACAGTATGATACGAGTATAACGGTGCTGTGAGTTATGTCGCTAAACCGCCTCGAGACACGAAGGCATTGTAATAGGTCATTGGCAGGATGTCAACGGAGATCCTCAATGAATCATGAGTTTTTCCATCATGTACGAATACTTCACTCATGTATGTTCCTAATTATCATATGGGAAATATCTGGGTTAATACGATTATGTAATTTCTGTTCAAAATATTTTGACAATATAAAGATTACTAATTACTAGATTTACTAGAAGGAATTGTGATTAATACTAGCATGTAGGTAGGACTTTGAATTGAATTACGTTGTAAGATTTGCTAAAAGAAATTGCATGAAAAGCTTAACAAAATATACAAATATAGGTTGATATGTATGGTAACACAAAAATCACTTCGATACAGTCCGTGCTCTACGACACCTTATTATGCAGTATATTAATCGATCACCCTGTATGCTTAGATAAATCCAAACTAATGATTTAATATATTTCAGCGAAAACTACGCATTAGAATAAAACTAATTTTAAACTAACGCTCCAGGATGTCTGCAGTCTGTGATCACGTTTTGAACGGCCCCCGACATTATGTAAGATATTATAAACCACAAGTTCTCGCTAGTTGCTCGCTAAGGAGCACCGCTTCCTAACCAGGATGATACGCAAGGCTATTGAAATTTAAAAAAATCAATAGAGAAGATGGCTGGGTAGTACTGCTTCGGATCCTGTGATTAATAAAATAAAGTTCCAAACCAAGCATAATAATAATATATAATCAGCCTTTTCTAGAATGTTCCCCCCCACTGCAGGGGTACAGGCCTCCTCTCCGAGAGAGGGAAGCCAAACCAAGCATACACGTGTAAAATCTCAAGATACTATGAGCTCATTCTGCATAGATCGGAGCAAAAACAATAATTGAAAATAAGAGGGTACTTGGCCAGCAATTTTGGCATTGGAACGTCAGACACCTCAGTCCCCCCCGTGACCGTGAGTGCTGTAAAATACTCGAAACGTCCGGAACAAAAAGTTAAACACGATAAAATCCCTAATATTAGTTTTATTCTGACAACAACAAAATAGTTTTAATGTCATAAGTAATTATAATTTGATTAAATAGATAAATATTGCAAATTATAAAACCCTTTTTGGACTTCTCTTTACTCCATTATATTGAATCCAATTCTCGATAATAAATAATTCCTATTTAATGGCATACGATACGAGATAGATGGGGAGAAGATTATTTTATCACATGGGACTCAGTTTATGTCTATCTCATCTCTAGGTTGTTTATTTTTTTTATAAAGCATGTCTGGAAGTTCAGTCTAAAGACCCGGTAGTCTAAAGGGAAGTCCAGCAGTCTCTAGCTGCTAGACGTAAGGTTGTGCGTTCGAATGCTCCATTATTTTCATGTACTGTGTTCTTGAAAATAAAAAGTAAGTTTAAATTATTACATTATTATTACTTTGAAGTCAAAATTATTTTTATAGTCAACGTTATGTAACTAGAAATTTGTTTAATCATAAAAGTAAAATGTTAGGAAAGTTCATGATTATACATATGGCTTAAGAAGATTTTATTATGTTGTGAATACCTCAGTTTTAGAATGACTCAAAGATTACTAACTCGACGCCTATTTTTGTCAGTGTCAGTAAAAGCAAAAAACAATACTGCGTTTTAAATTATTTCAGAACATTGGGTAGTATCGTTTTTTTCATAATAGAAGGTGGCAAACGAGCAAGCTGTCCACCCGACTTAAAGCGACTGCCACCCATAGGCACCGGCAACAAGCTAATGAGTTGCAGGTAGGTTGCCTACTTTTAATGGACCAGGGGAGGGGAACAAACAGAAAAAATGATATTTCCTTTACCGATTTATCCCATCCCCGGTGAAATCCTCCTCCCCTTTCCATCCTTACCTTATTAGAAATGGATAGGAAGGGGAAGATGTGCAGAATTAAGGCTCAGGCACCACTCATCACATGAAACGTAGAACGAGGTTCGGCGATATTTCACACTGGCACAGCTTATGACTGTGTATAAAGCACAGATCCGACCGTGTATAAAGTACTGCTGTCATTTCTGGGAAGTTAAGACGCACGGCTGGTCTCCATCCTTTTATAGTGGATAAACTGTGCGTTCGTATAAAGTGATTCGAGTCTTCGTTAATTTTGCGTAGGACAAAGGATTGGAACAAGTTGCCAGCATCAGTGTTTCCGTGAATATGACGTGGCTACTATCAAGAGAAGAGTGAATAGGCTGTTACTCTAAAGTAGTGCATAACATCTTTCGACCACATCGCCACTTAACATCAGTTGGTATCGTGGTGAAGCGCTCTTTAATTCAATATATATGGAAACGAATACTTCTACTACACGCCTTTCTTCTGTAAGATTATGGTATTTCACCGAACGAGCCGGTCCGTTCGTGCAACAGATATTGTTGTTGCGGGCTCTACCACTGCTAAATTGTGTGGTAGGGAATATAAGAAACCGACTTTGGTTAGTCGTTCTATTCGGCTCACCGTTAAGCAGTACCGGACGGTAAGCAGATATGCATGTAAAGGTGCCTAATGATTGCGCTTTGCTACCATGTTTATGGGATGTCTAATATAAGGGCCAACCTAATCATGGGTGTGTCGTGACATATCTGGTTTTGATTATTTTATTAAGCGAATAGTCTATATTTCTTTACAGAAAGATACACACGTTATCAATACAAAACAAATTTTTACCCTATCAAATCATATCATAAATAAATAAATATTTAGGTGTATGTAATTTATAAATAACAATTAAGTTCTCTTCAGACGTCGAATATAAGAACGTTGGTATGTGGCTCTTGTTCAATATTTCTTTATCCTAGTTTTGGGATGTTATTTATTTTGAAAAAATTTCAATGTTATTAGTAAAATCGTGAATTATGTTTATAGAATCGAACTTAATATGAGGAGTCAGTCTTTTAAACTAGGTTGAATAATTGTGCTGATAGCGATTTAATCAAAAATCGCTATAACATAGACATTATTGCTTTGAATGAGTGATTGTGTAATTTTTTTGTTATATTTCATCTGCAAATGACGATTTAATAAGTTGTCATTTTTCGGCCGACTATCAGATACGCAGTCATTACCTTAATAATTATAAAGTTTTACATAATTTCAATATTCAAGAAGATTTTTTTTATAAGATGATTCCGCGTATAATAACTAGGAATCAATGTAACATGTGTCAAAAAGTTGTTATCGTCAAAACATCACCATGGCAACGGATATTGTAAATGAAGGTTTTATGTACCTCGGGAATAGTTTTATTTTCGGGATAAAACGTAAATACCCCATGTCATTCTCTGCAACATTTCATGATGATCGGTAAAGTCGTTGAAGCGTAACAAACAAACTCACACGCGCATTTATAATAATCGGATTACCCCAATTCACATCTGGACGAAGAATTTGAGGCGACTCGATTTATGCATTCTTTAACAATTTATAAAGAAATAATTATACTAAATAGTTCAAATATAGCGTTACCGTGAATTATTGTCTTAAAAGTACCTTAGCAATCCTATATACATATTTTAGGTAGACATTAATTATTACAAATTCATCACATTACAAAGTAATAAAATAGTTAAAGTTTCGGGTAGAAAAATGGGAACAAAAGAAAAATTCTGACAAGAATTAAACTAAAAAAAAGTAACGTGAATTTAGAATCATATGTGTGGCCAGTGTCTGCTCGTCCGTCGAGTCGGACGGCGTGCAGTGAGTCGTCCTTGCGTTCACCAGATCACTTCGCCCACCTTATCATCGAATGTCATCGTCTAGCAGACCGGCCAGTAGAAAGGTGAAACTTACCTCTAATTATTGATCGAGCATCGTTCTCGCACCGAACAGCACATGCACAACTAATCCAATGCAGGATGTTGAATCAGAATCGTTTGGAAACACGAAACGTCCGCGTGTGTTTACGGAGCGAAAGCGGTGTACACGGAAGTATCACTATGTGTTTGATGTCGTTAAATGCGATCGCTTCGCGCGCGTTTTGGTCCGCGACTCGACGATGTTTCTCTAACGTGGAGGAGAAAGTCTCGGCCGTGGTGCGGGCGCGCCGGTTGGCCGACGCCAATAGGGGGGGACGTGACGTCGCATGCAAAACCAACTCGTGCCTGAGCATCTTCGCAATTTTGAGCATATTATTAAGATTCGATGTGGTCTTGAGCATCGTAACATTAATGTGTATGGTCACAACCACTTAGCTTGACATTATATTGTTCGTTACACAGAAATTTAATTATTATGACATATATAAACATATTTAAACAAAAATAAAATAAAAACATACACATGTCAGAAAATATAATGTAAAATGAAAAATATTTTAATTGATCATAAATTTGACTTCATGATAGGTGAAGTCAAATGTAAGTTAGAAATTAAAATTATTATAAAGTAATATATTGTATAGAAGTTGATTTCTCCTTATATTTTTATATTAGTTAAACTGTATAACTCCATGCCTCGAGCATTCCCTCTCATTGACCCATAAAACTTATAAAAAGTTATATTACAAACGAACAACACAATCCAAGTGTCTACTTTGTTTTAAACATTTTTGCATCTGTTAACTTGCACAATAATGCCAGATATTCGTTCTTGATTTATAGTTTAGGATGTTGAGACGAATTTTGTTTAAATATAATTAATTTTACAAGTATCTACTTAGAGAACATTTTTAGGTAAATAAAAACATAGCTACTTGAATTAAATATTAATAGTAATTTTTTTTTAAAATAACCTCATCGATCAAATACTTACTAAAGCGTTAGGTACATTTAACAAAAAGAATGTGTATGATCTGTACCAGACCTCTCAGACTCCAAGACCTGCCTTCAATCATTGAGCTAGCACTGCTCCGTTTACTATAACAATTACCGATACTAAATAACTTCCTCAACATAACAACATGTTACATGTGTTTTAAATCGCGCACAGACATTAAAACAAACGTAGACGAATGTCTCTATGACTCGTAATATTTTTTCTTGCGAAACCTCGTTAACATTTTGAATGAACACAAATGTCTTCGCGCTGGAAGTGCCGGTCGTATAATTCAACCAATTAAACAAAGTTCCCACGAATTACATCCCTCGAGAAGCGAAAGGCAATTAACTTTTACGAAGTGTACATATTATTGTTTTACACAGTACAGTTTGTATATTATTTTTGATCTTTTTTCATACTTTATCCACAGAAAAAAAACACTTTATAAATTAATAAAGTAACACTTAAAGTAAAAAACAAGAAGAGTGGTTAAGCGTTAGTAAAGTAATTCTGTTGAAATGAAGATGAGTTGTATGAACTTTCTTTTCGTCTGTGCAGATGCAGCCAAAGGTTACAGGATACGACCGCTTATAATTTGCCTAGCCCAATTATAAAGTGTCTGCTCTGACAATCGGTCGGTGACATATACATTACTCTTAAAATTACAAAGTAGATTTTGTAAATAATCTGTGCCCATATTGCCTACAACAAAAATATTATTCAAAAGAAATTAGTCGGGTCTCGTCGTTGAGAAATCATTGAGGTCATTAAAAATATTTATTGCCGTAGTTAGTTTAAACTAACAGAGACAAGGCGCGGGGGGCAATCCGCGTTTTACATTCTTGATGACAACTCAGTCATTCGCCATAACAGGGTCGGATTCGGATTTCTTATGTTTCTGTTTTTTAATTAATGTCATACCTATTTTCGGTTGAGTGTTGGGTTACTTTCATATCAAATATGAAAGTTAGGACGTTAAAAGACTCTCATATTAATCAATCATCTAGTTTTTAGTTTGTGGTTTCCATTTAATCTCGATTTGAATTAGGGAAAAAAATCAGTATTGAATATTATAAAAAAAAAAACATTTAATAAGTACAATGGAATAACATAGATTTCGTCAAGAAGATATAACAATATACTGAATAACGTACTTAAAATTAAAAGGGGACATACTTAACCATACAAAAAACTAATTGAAGTTTTAAATTTAAAAATAATACCGACGAGTGCGACCCAGTCCAAGTGGGAGCGGGAGCCATCTGTTTATACAATTATCGGTTAAGAGCCGGGGTATGGCGCGCGCTGTTCTTCCTAAATGACTCCTTCATGAGCGATATCCATCGGGACACTTATTAGTGGACCTACAACACGCATTCGGATTAGTACGCGTCCCACATCCACCCTGACAGCCGCTTTCGTTATTCTATTTAATTAAATTCAATAAACTTTTCAATGGACAACTTTTTAAGCTGCAGGTACAGCGAAAACGGATGGGAAAGTAGTATTATTCAATCAGTTTCATATTCAAATTCAGTTGAAACAGTGCCAAATACAAAGCAGAGGTGCCAAGCGAATGCGCGAGAGAGGGACAGGACACAAAAGTTAGTAAATATTATTTTTATATTCGAATATTGATGTAATACTTAAGATTTGACAGTATAACATAATTGTGTTCCTAAAATATATTATGAAAATATATATGAGTAATTTATCAGCAGTACATTTTAACATTGTTACCTTATTTCATCTTAACACAACTTCAGCTGTAAATTGTTTTTAATGTTTAGGTACAATAAATTACTGTCATAAAGGAGATGCTTATATACATGGTTAACTAGTATACTGTAAGAGAATGAAGTCTCTAACTACTTGTCCAAAGCCAAAAACCATCTCCCTAGATATAAAAGTCTACCCATCCTTCAATCGCATCGCCACTTAACGTCAGGTGGGATTACGGTGACGAAGTGAAATTACCACTTCGTCGAAAGTGGGAAAAGGGCAGGAGGAAGATTTCGGACTTTACGAATTTTAGCGTAAGACTTAAGTTTTGTTTACAAAATTTTCGTCTTCATTTGGAACAAATTATATATCCTTTTTTTTATAACGAATAAGCTTGCGCTTGAGCGCAATCTTTCCTGGTGTTAAGTGGTGACCTAGTCAAAATATGAGCTGGATCTTATATCGTTTATGTTGTTAATAATATTATCAAAATATCGGTATGGTTTCTAAGCAGCGTGAACATGGCGTTCAACGCACTGCGACTGCTCATACCGACCGAGCCGCCCGACCGCAAGCTCAGCAAGATCGAGATCCTGCGCCTGGCCGGCAGCTACATCACACATCTTGACAACCAACTCTACACCGGTAACAGCATTTTTTAATTTCTAGAAAAATATGTTAGCATTGGTACCCACTAATTAGTTTTACAATCTTGGTCTCAATTAGGCTGAACAAGTGACAGCTTTTGGTTGGTCGGTACTGCAGTTCATTTTTATTCACAGGTGTAATGGAACAGCCCTGTCTTCAGAGAAATGACTTCAACTGTAAAAACAGTTCGTTATGCACTTTTTGTTGGTCGACAGTGAAAAAGGAAGTAAGTAACGTACAATAAATTCTTCTAAATACAACACTCGACCTAACGGTAACTCTGGTGAATATTAAAACGTTTACCAGAGTATGCGGAGTCGCTGAGGTGCGTCGTTAATGGTGAAAAGGGAAAAAGAATGGTAAGGTTACGTACGTCTTTATAAAAAAGAATAATAATACTATTAATCAAAAGGACGGGACGCAATTAGTATTCGAATGATCGCGGAACGCGACTCGGATTTTAAAGGGTTGCAGTTCGGTTACAGTACGCAATTCAGTAGTATCCAGACATCTGAGTATTACAGTAAGATATTTTTTTATATGATTAAATGACGAAAAAATATAGTCACCTTATGATATTTGATACGCTTATTACTGATTTAGTAACTTGATTTTGAAATAAAAAAATATAGATGTCTCTAAATTATTGTATCAGTAACAATCATACGCCAGAGTAGAATAATTGACCTTTCGAAACAAAGTTAAACACTTGATTTCTGGCTAACAGAGACAAATAGTAAAAAGTAAAAATATCTGGAAAAACACATTGAAGTCAAAACGCTTAGCCGCGTTAAGCGATTTTTGGCAGGGAAAGGTAGTAGGTTCGCGTGAAGAACATGCCTAACATGCATCAGCAACATGCTTATTTGAATTTGGAACAGTTTAGACAATTTATTCATAGATTGTTCTAGCAGGCAGGAAACATGTTCGTATATTATCCATCCTTGTAACAGTCACATCTCACGTGTGCCGCGAGTTCGCCCACGTGTGCTATCACACGACTTCATCTTTTAACAAGGCCCTGAACTTGGTTTAAAAATAGCTAAGAAACTAGGATTTATATACATAAAAAACGACAGGCGAATTAATTTAGGTATACATATCCTTTTTGTTTTCAGATACCGAAGCAATTGAACAACAGTTATGACCATCCTTACTGAGTGCATTTTGAAGGGTAAATTTACTCCTAGTCTCCTTAAAGCTTTATTTACTTTTGATCGTAATTACAAAAAAATGTCCCAATCGATTAATTTCCTTTGTAAACCGTATAACATTTATTTTATATGTATAATGCAAATAATTAGGTAAAATGTAATAACATATACTTTTAAAGCCTCTAATCTGATCGATATAAGTTCTCCTGGGGCGCCCCTGCCAACACTGCCACTCACTTTTGCTACATAAATTTGTTTCGTTATTTTCTCTTCATTCATCCTTTCAACATGCCCGAACCACCGAAGCATACCTTTCTCAATTCTATTTATAACATCCACTTTTAAGCCACACTTTTCTCTTATAATGGTATTTTTAATCCTATCATTCAATGTCACGCCTAACATACTTCTTAAGGAGCATGCTTTTCCTGCCAAACCCAGCTCTCACTACCATACATTAAAGTGGGCACTAGTACAGCATTGCGTATTGCCAGACGAGCCTTCATAGACACATTCTGACTCCTCACAACTGTACCTATAGCCCCATTCATTTTATTTCCCGCATTCGCTCGTCGTTCAATATCTTTAACATGCCTTCCATCTCTACTAAACATAAGAGAGGTGTGCCAGGATCGCGCCAAATGGAAATCCATGATCTCTGCCTACCCCTCTGGGTTAAGGGCGTGAGCGCATATTTATTTATTTAACCAACAACTTATGTAAGCACTATAAAGAAATTATATTATGTCGCTAATTCAAAACGATTAATCATAAAAAGTATTTGTATATGATATAAATAAATATAATAAGGAATTAATAAAATATATGATAATAAATAATGCCAAAGATTTAAAATAGGTAAGATTAATAATTATAGAAATTCATTCAATGCACATAAATGTTCCAATTCAACAACCTGAAAGAATAATAGGCACAAGATACGACGACAAAATAATATATTTTGCAAAGTTACTTTGTTTTCAATGTAAATTATGTGAAAGCATAGAAAAGACATTTATATCTATGTGTTCGTAATTTTTTTTTAAATTCTAATGTATGTCTATAGACCTTCGACTGTATAGAAGCGAAGGAAATGTGTATCAGAACTATGTAGGTATTTGACAATTTCCTGATAGACAATAAATACATTTAATTTCTATGTTTCTTTTTTAATGAA
Organism: Papilio glaucus; assembly: GCA_000931545.1. NCBI lineage: Eukaryota > Metazoa > Arthropoda > Insecta > Lepidoptera > Papilionidae > Papilio > Papilio glaucus. The sequence continues at coordinate 256,065 of JWHW01058221.1, forward strand.
CACCTTTCCATTATATTTAATCCTAGAGTGGTCGAAATCCTGGAAAAACATCATGGGAGGTAGGTAACACGACGCTTATTTGCCTCCTATCCTATAGGATAATATTCATTACGACGAATTACATAGAAATTAACTTGTGTGTGGACGAGAAAAAGACAGAAAGAGACATCCTGGTCAAAAGTTACCAAAAACTTTGTTGGAGATTTAGCGGAAAAAGCTATAATTGATACCTATCAACTGAAACCCAGCTGTTGACACAATCACAGCTAAATAGGGGTCGAAAAATAATAACGAAAAATACAAATGAATAAAAGCGCGAAGCTTTATAGCGGAATATCGTGCTTTTCAAGTCCTCGTGTTAGCTAGCATCGGATCTTATCTGTGTACACGGAAACTTTAACATTATCAAACACCTCGTGTCACTATAGTAAAGCGCGTGAACGTGGCCTCATACTAATTAAATATCACTTTAGTCTAATCATAAATAATCATAGACGGTTAAATAAAATTATGTAAAAAGTGTGTGTCAGCTCAGACGCGAGTTTCGTCTCCTTACGAACGATTATAATCGTCAAGCCCTTTCATTTAATACCCATATTGACGGAGTTGAGAAAAAATATTATTTATGCGCCATTTTGTTGGCGGCCATATTGTATTTCCATTATTTTTTTCAATGTGTACTCTATTAGTCCTTTCATTTAATACCCATATTGAGGGAGTTCTGTAAACAATATGTAATCCGCCATTTTATGGTGGCAGACATCTTGAATTTACAATTATACTGGATATATTAAATTGTATTGTCATTAGAACTAATTATGTGCACCAAATATCAGATCAATCTGTCAACAGGAAGGGAAAAGGTCAATTAGTAAATTTGGGACGGTCGTAACGGTTTTCGTGTAACGCTTAGTTTGATTTTACTCCTCATAAATGTTCATACCCAGGGCTTACAAATCAAAATCGAATTTGAAGGGGTAAACTCCACAAAATGTAAGTGCTTGACGACAATTCCACATAATTGGACGGAAATACAAACGCTGGCAACTTATATCAATACTTTGATTGATTAACAAGAAAGGTTCTTTATATCTGTTATAAAATAAACCTTTGTGTGTGTTTTAGATGTTTACTTATAATTTGACTGTACTATACTATAACAATACATTCTAACAATGTTAAACATAATAAAATAAAAGTGTGAGTGGTCAACAAAATCTAAAGAAGTTAAATAAGATAAGAATAAATTCAGTATAGTTATTTTTAGAATTGTTGAACTGACAGGAATCGACGAGAATAGAGAATTTGTAAAATATAAAATTCCGCGCATCACATATTTAAGATATGGTTAAATTGCTTTTTTTAGATTGATCAAAAAGGTCGACAGACAGTATGATGATTTTCTCATCATCATCAGTATCAGTCCACTGCTGAACACAGACCTTCTTCAATGACTTCTACAACTTTTGGTCCTCTTCTTCCCGCATCCAGTCACTTTTCGTTGTCTCAACGATCGGTAATTCCATAATGGATATCACACAGACCAGCGATTAAATAAAACAAAACAGTAAATGGCACCTTTTATTATTTCCATAAACTGATTGTACGTACAATGTACTATTTGTAAAAAGAGAGACATAGAAAGTAAGACAGAACTAGTCACAACCAGCTTTATAAATATGTCATCAAATTTACATTATAAAATACATAATGTTCACAATAATAGTCCGTTATATAAGCAATGATTATAATTAGGTCATGTATAAAAACGTGGAAGCCATACATTATATTATATTAAGTCACCAACAAGACGTATTTAGTGTAAAATCTTAAGTAAACCACTACGAGTATATTTACATTTCTTAAATATTCGTCCACATACAAACTGTAAATTGATTTGCAATTATGAACAAATAAGTATTGCTCTTAGTCTATTTTTTTGGAACTGTCCAATAAAAACGATTTAGAATTTCTTTAAAAGAAAAAAAAGATTTCCCGATCACGTTTATTTGCACTAAACACTGTAAAACTATCTAATGGATTGTAGTGCGGTTTTCGTCGGCCTTGAAATTAGATTTTTTTTCTGATGGCCTTAAATTATATTACAGTAATTAATTCCTTTCTAAGATTTTCTTTCACACATTGTATTTTGTAAGATATCATTTAGAACTATATGTGTACGCCCCAGCTGGCGCGTAGTATTCTCATTTAAGTACCAAAAATATACGGTCACGATTTAAGTAGGTAGTTCATGTTATTTATATAATTAATATTACAATATTAATTTGTGACCGCATTGTTTTCACTAGGACATCTCTCTACGCCTACATGTATAACAATTATATGACTAGTAAAAAATCTAGTCGACTTTAAATATTGTACACTAATACTACTTAATAAATAATAATTAGGCAAGTAATTATTTACAAAAGGATACAATATTCAATTGAATATATAAACAAATATATTTCTCATTAAACATTAAAGAAATGCAATTAAAGTAATACAAAGATTTAAATTCATAGGTATATAACACGCAACACAAATCTTCCTGTGTAATATGTATTAGCAATAAAGTTTCATTAGTACAGGTCCTTCATTCGAATCCATATTCAATAAATGCAATACGAAATTTGTAATAGGAATTTCTATATATTTTGTACCTTGTTTTATATTACCAGTTTTTTTAAACTTGTATCACAGACTATGTATTTAAATCTTTGCCATAAAACAATATTTTTATTATAATTTTAGTGTTCGCAAACATCAACAAAACAATACCAGCGTCTTTAACATCACAAGCACGCATTTTTCCTCTACGAAGACATCACAGTCAAATGATATTTATAAATAATATAACCTTACATACACGTCATATATAAATAAAGTCAACGACACATCTAATATGTACACTGTTTTTAATAAAAACAATTGTACTTTTAAGTTCCACACATGAACTCTAATGTTCCAGTTTACTCAGCTATCGAACGCTGTTTCTGTCGCGGCCAATGAATGGACTGGACTCATGGTTGTTTTTCTCTAAGTTGCCGGACAGGGTCGGGTCCGGTCGACTCCTCTTGAAGAAGCCCAACTTCCACAAGGCGATTATCAATAGAATTAGCACAATTAGTCCAACTATCACGGACACTATAATAACCCACAAAGGCACTTCTGATGGCTCGCTTATCTTCAAATCCGGATATGCGACAGTTTCAACCTAAAACAAATAGTTTAATTAATAGTATTCATGTAGCTCATGTAGCATAGACCTTTTATTTTATAGCACAAGGGAACGTATCTGTACAAATCACAATATATTGCAAAGCTAGTATTCTTTAAAGTCGTGGGTGTATCCTGGGAAATTCACAACACCAGAGGAGCCGTGCGTTGTCAGCCTTAAGAAAGAAGTATGCTCTTTTCTAATAGTCTATGATCCGGCATGAGAAATTTATACTCCTATCTGTCTGTGACGCCAGCTGTTGCTCAAAAGATAACATTCATTCTTGAAGACCAACATTGACCAGGCAGGGCGTTCGAAGACGCTACGTCATTCGTAGTGAGACTATTTGTATATATTATTTACCGTGGCAACGTCGTCGTGATGCTTGCTCTGGTGTATATTGTAGTGTTCTGGTATGCGCAGCGCGGCGGACGACGCTATATTGACGTGGCTGACGCGCGGGTAGTCCTCGACCAGAGTTGCGTTCCACAGACGAGCGCGTATTGTGATCGTGCTGGCCTGCATGCGCCGCAGCCCGTAGATGATGCAGTGGAACTGGATGCATTTAGCTGTTTTCTTTTGACAGTTCTGAAATGTTACATAATTTAATCAATTTGTAGTATTCATGCTTTCGTATTAACGAAACAATCCCAAAATTCTTCTTAGTTTTCTGTGTTACTAATAAACGATATCAACCGAACGTTCAACCTATATGGTATGCCATTTTCAAAGTATTTCAAATCGTTTGTCGCACTGATATATGTATCTGAATTTGGAATACAAAATCTTACACGGTAAGATTTCACTGCACTGCATCTGCGCGCTTCATTCAAATAGAACTCACTAGAACGAACACACGGGCCCCACTAAGATAACGCTTTGAACCACAGCTTCCCTTTAGTGGGCGCTGCAGCTTTTCTTTAGGGCAGTAGTGGGTCCAAAGACGTTATGACTAGAAATCTATACATATAATAAAAATGTAACTGATCGCTGCCTGTACATGGAAGATATTTGGAAGATATTTATTAATAAATAAATGACATATAACTTGGTTTGATTAACTATTGTTAAAGAAGCGGAAGCGTTGGACATTTTTCTTGTAAAGGGGCCGGCAGTCCATAATAGGTTGTAAACCTATGCTCTTAACGAAGATAAGGGCAAACTTTACGTTACACGTGTATCTGGACGTATGTTCCTTTTACCCTTACCATATTGACAACGTGCTTTCTCTGTCCATCTTTATCCGTGTAAGCTTCCGCCTTGACCACGTCATTATCTCTCTTCCTCCTCACTTTGTTCTCCGATGCCGACGAATATTCGATAATCTTTCTAGTTCTGTTGAAAGTTTTCTCACTGGAACTGACGCTGAGTTTACCCGATGTAAGGAACGGGTCCATTTCCAGATTCTCTAGCAGGGGTTCCGTGGTGCCCGGTCGCATTGTAAGCTTCAGTGGATTTATTTCGCCATCGGATAGAAAACATTCTCCATTGTTTTGATCTAAAACAAAATATTAATACTATTAAACATGGCACAATTAACATCAAATAATATTTACATATAATCCCGTAGCACGAAAAGTTAGTTTTAAATAAACCAATGAATGGTGGATGTAACGTAAAAATCTTCGTTATCTTTCACATTTTTCATTTTAAAATTATTGCAATTTTTTGCCAAACCTTGTTAAAATTTGAAGTGCCAGTAACATAATGAAGAGTCCGTACTGCGAATCATGAGATCAAATGCCCCATTTGACTAATGCCGGGAACTATGTTTTAGCACAAGCCAACTTAGTCGAAATGGTTAAAAATAAAGAAATGTTAGTCAATTATTGTCATAATCTGCTAATATAAAATATTATTAATAAATTTTACAAAAAAATCGTGTTAGAAATAAATTATTAAAAATATTGATGTTCAGTTGAACAATATCATCATCATCAATATTTCATATTGAAATGAATATGAATTACTCACCAGCCTCTCCGTCGACAGTTGGCAAGTCCTCAGGGTACAAAAGCCACTTGCCCTGCGGACCGTCAGATGCTACTTGGTGAGGCCACGCTATTACCACTTGCAATGAAGTTACCCGAAGAGGTCCTTCATTAAATATCTGTAATACATGACATAAGAACGAATGATTCTTAAAGAAATATAATGCCTATATGTTCCATTTGACTAACAGAATAAGTCTTAAAAAACGTGAACCTCCAGTTAAGTAAAATCTTATAATCTTATCTTCTCTACTTATTTTAAGCCGAAGGTCGCCCACTGCTGGATGTAGGCTTCCCCCATTGATCGCCAGAGAGATCAGTCCCCTGCTGCCCTCATTCCGTGGATTCTTAGCACCCCCTGTCCCGCCGTCGCCCTGGCCACTACCGTAGCCAGGAACGACGGGGCTGCCAGGTACTAGGGGCCAACGATTTCTTGTCGCCATAATCAGGCGGGTTAGCGATCGCAGTGTGTTCCACCGTATAAAAAGGTGCCTGTCCTCCGGAGGTTTCTAAACGCAGTTTAACGACTACTACCCGGGTTAAGTAAGTAAAACCTTAAAAAAAATCGTGTTTATTAGGCATCTAGAATTCCCTAAATATATGTCAAAAGATTTCCTTATATTGATTAATATATAGATAAATACACACTGGCTGCTTAAAAGGTTTAAAATATTAAAACAAAAAGATAGAATTAGAACTTTGTCTACGTTCTTCAAATAATTCTACATAAGTTAAAAATAAAATTCAAAAGATGAAGAGCATTTTAATTGCTAATATAGTTTACCTGGTATGTGTGCACTACGCGTGTGCCGATGTCGTCGAAGTAAGTCATGGCAGATTCCCCCTTCACCTCGCCGCCGTAGAACACCTGCTCCGGCCTCGCCACGCTGCAACAATAATTGTTGTGTTGATCGATTGCTAAGCCTTATACACGATCTTAACACGCTTTTATTACTTTGGTCTGTATGTTTGTATCTAACGGAATCATTCGTCATAATTTGTAGGTAACGAAATGTTTCGTAATAATTTTCATACTGGATATATACGTCTGATTGACTTGTAAAGTTATACTCGTATCAAGAACCGATGACATTATATTTTCCATAACTTTGTTTAAGTCCTGATAAGGATAATGAGAATAAAAAAGTAATTTTATTTTATATAATATTGAGAATAATGCCGTCTAGGTTATAAATTTAAATAACACTTACTTACTTTATGTAATGGAAACTTTTCTTTAATCTTTAAAACTTTTAATTATGTACTAATATAATTTGTGGATCGATCGTAAGATATATATAAGACAAAGTCTCGTCACCAGACCTAGCGGTATATCTGTATATGATAATCTAAAAATATTTTCGTATGATTTTACCAACACTCGGAATCATTCATCAGAAGTGTAAATTGGCTGGAATATGACGATGGTTGTTGATTAATTCTGTCTTCTATAATGGGACAAACTATTTAAATTATTTAATTCTCATCGGTTTCTCTCTTCTTCTCATTCTCATACTTGATAAGTGTGAGAAGTTTCAAATTATTACGACGTTTTGAAGGGGTTC
>JWHW01058221.1:263416-287897 GCA_000931545.1 Papilio glaucus
TTTCTTTAATCTTTAAAACTTTTAATTATGTACTAATATAATTTGTGGATCGATCGTAAGATACATATAAGACAGAGTCACGTCACCAGACCTAGCGATATGTCTGTATATGATAATCTAAAAATATTTTCATATGGTTTTACCAACACTCGGAATCATTCATCAGAAGTGTAAATTGGCTGGAATATGACGATGGTTGTTGAATAATTCTGTCCTCTATAATGGGACAAACTATTTAAATTATTTAATTGTCATCGGTCCTTGATAAGTGTGAGAAGTTTCAAATTAATCCGACGTTTTAAAGGGGTTCAAAATTAATTCTGAGATTTATTTACAAACATACATACGTCACGACAGAAAAAAAATTATATATAAGCTGTACTTCTAGTGCGAAGCCGAAGGGTTAAGTAATTCTTACCCCTTGATCAATAGTTCTGCATTCTTTATAATCAAAGCCTCCACTTTAGCGGGCTTCTTCCCTGGATACCGCTCTTTGGATGTCGAGTTGGCCCATACCATGAACGAGATGCTCGCTTCGTTATCTTCTAGAGCCCTCGCGTCGAACCTCATGATGACAGGCGCAGCGCTTTCCGGCTGCTTCTTGAACGGATTTTCGAGCAAACAGGATACGATCGTCTTGTTCACGCTCGAACAAATCATATGCTTGTCCTAAAAAGTTATTTTATGTCATAATTGTATTAGGCCGTTATAAAAACGTTGTCACTTACTTTAAAGTAATCTAGGGTGGGCAGAAATTGCAATTACTATTCACTTACAACGGACACACTAATGTATGCGCCTGCAGCCGAAGCAAGTGTATGAAGAATGCTAGTAAAATATGTTATTAAAGAAATATTAAATATATAATAACTACATTATGTAATAGAAAGAAATGAACACATATATATGCAATTTCCTTGCAATGTCTCCGCGCATTGCGTCAACCTTAACCCCGACATTTTTGGCATGTAAAGCTAAATATACAGAGTGATTACCGATCCCTTGACTCCTTCCTACGATGAATGGTTAAAAAGCTTCAGATCAAAGAAATCTTACTTATATGTATAGGCCATGTCTACATATCATATTAAAATACTTTTACTTACGGATATATTAGCGGCAATGTAGTGAAGGTTCGGGTGATGCTGAACAAACAGCTGCCCTTCGTACGCCGACTCTCCCACATTGTCGATGGATATGGACAACTTTATTTCTTCCTCTTGGCCCAAAGTCAGAGCGTATGACTTGCCATCTTCAGCTAAAATGTCAACAAAGTTATTTGAATACGAATAAACTATAAATCGACAATAATTAATTGATCAGTTAATTTTTATGATAGAGAGAGAGAGACCCTAACATTACAACGGAAGTAAACTGAAGAGCAACGAGCGTTGACATCTGCACGCTTTTATAAGATAACGGCGGCAGAACATTATAACTAGTCATCTTCTGAAATGTCCTTTTAATTGTTTTTACAGTGTCACTGCCGCATACATAATAATATTAAGCAATGATAAACCCAGCACCCAAAGTAGTAGTCTCGCCTACCGAGGACTCTACAATGACCTTACCGTACCTTAGTACAGCAAAAAGAACGTAGATATGTGAGTACGATAATAAACTAAAAACACTTACATTTAGGCAGCAACAGAACTGGGTCGACGCGCAACTCGCTAACGCAGATACCATCAGCACCGCAGTCGTTGAGGAAGTTAGCACTAAACGCGTTGACGGCCGTCGCGTTCAGCACGGGGAAGTCGTCGATGTTCGGCAGCGCCTTCACCGTAGAGTATTCAGGTTCCACGTTCACTAGCTTATACGTCACTAGGAACTGTAAATTATATCAGAAAAATATATAAATAATTTGTTTAGCTATTTATGTGGTGGAAGAGTTCGTATATTTCAAATATATGTTTAGTAGAGATGGAAGGCATGTTAAAGATATTGAACGACGAGTGAATGCAGGTACAGTTGTGAGGAGGCACAATGTGTCTATGAAGGCTCATCTGGCAATACACAATGCTGTACTAGGCCTCACTTTAATGTATGGAAGTGAGAGCTGGGTTTGGCAGGAAAAGCATATTAGTAGTGTTAATGCCGTTGAGATGCGATAGCGCATATGTGTGAGCGCATATTTATTTATTTTGTTTAGATATCTACCTACATTTTTGGTTAACAAAAAGCAAGGTGGCAGTGACGTAAGACAAATATTTTATAACATATGGATGTCAAATAAATCCGTGTCTTTAGATGAGTAGTATTTTCTAGATTTTGTTCTGTGGATATTACAAAACGAAGTGCTTTATCTCAGTGCAAAATGTGATGATTTGATAAAATACAAAAAAGTTTACCTTAATAGGTGTCTGGATGTCTCTTGTGTTATTCTTCAAGTATACGATATGTTGTCTACATACTTCAACATCTTTACCCAAGCGTAGAGTCTTGTTTACAATGTTAGTTTTCTCCGAATCCAATAGTACTCTGGAATATTTTCTTCCACCGGGAAAGGTTTCTGCTTCGATGACGTAACTGAGTTCATGCGTAATCGTTTGCGTGGATTTTACGAGCGATTTTATTATACAGCATGCTTCGAAATGAAAGCAGGTGTAGTTGGAAGCTGGATCCTTCACGCAGCCTTGCTTTGATGGATCGACGTTTATAATAGAATTCGATGGTTTTATCGATGTTTTAATGTCGATAATCGGTCTACTTCGAAGTAATGCGACGCTGCTCTGTAAAATGATAAGAGACAAAATAAGAATCCATTTGTAAACAGTCCGTTATATCTTAAGTAGAACTCGAACTAGAATAATTCTTTCAAGATATGTCCACGCTTGTTTATTTTGACCTATTAATAATAAACCCTATTTTTCTAAAACTTAATTTATTTATTTATTTATTTATTTATCAGCAATATTAATTGCAAATCGATCCACAAAATCGAATTATTCGGTTTGACTGTAGATTTTTGATTGTGGTTTGATTAAAACAAAGGAGCATCAGTAAATCTTATGAATTTTAGCTGTTGATGCTTTTAAACACGAAGTTTTTATAGGTTTTGTTAAATTTCTTTCTATTTACTTCAATTCTCAGCTCAACAGGCATCTCATTAAATAACAAAGATATACCAAGGGTTTCCTCCCCAAAATAGTTATTTATATGTGCCATAATTGTAGTTATATGTTAACAAAGTTTCATTATTTTCTATATTATTGGTATAGATAATAAAAGGTATCTTACATTTTCGTAAGCGCCTACTAGCAGATCGGGATAACCGTTTGCATCTAAATCCACTCCACCAGAAAGGGAGTAGCCGAATGTCTTCATGACCCTCGGGAGTGATTCTGCTTCTATTACTTGGTCGGGTTTCGTATGTAAGCCTTTCTTTCTATCACCTAAATGAATGTACACAACTCCATTGCCCTCGTACGGGCTGCCGATAGCTATATCTTCGCATCCATCTTTATTCAGATCACCAGTATTTGCAATGGCTATACCGAATTGGGATTCTGGTTTACCAGTTATTTTAACATCGTACTCCTGACGCAAACTATTCTTGACGTTCAGATATAAATAAACCGCACCGCCGGAGTCTCTTGAAAAGTAAAATGGCGCGCCCACTAAGAGATCTGGTAACCTGTAATTAACAACAACGCCAATGTAAAATTTTATTAAATACAAATACATATGCAACATCATACATGTATATTTTTGTAGCATCACAATGTTTCACAAAATGATTGACTTAAAACGTCAATTTAGACCGTTTATTTAAAGCTATTAATGAATGTTATCCAAATACAGTATAGAGTTGATAATCCAAACTGCGATCAACCGAACGACCGCTTAACCGAACTGCTTTCTCTAGAACTTAGCTGCGTGTCAGAGAGTAGGCTCACTTTGACAGACCAAAATTACCTAAGGACAATCATGTTACGTTCTATAAAAACATACCCATCCCCATTGACATCAGCAGAGGCGACTTCGTAACCGAAACTGGATCCGAACTGTTCTCCGTTTAGCGTTAAATTATATTCTAGTATATCGATGTCTGTCCTGCCCCAGTCCTTGATGACCCTTTTACTAAAGATGACCACCTGGCCGGTGCCGCGGGCGCGCGGTGCGCCTGCTGCGTAAGAAGGCACCGAGTTGAAGAAACCCGCACCTGTCACTGACATACCTGTAATAAAATGGTAATAATATTTAAAACCTCTACAAACATAATTCATTTTTTTAACTCGATAAGTGGAAACGTATAATTATTTCATCCATTTTCACTGTATTGGATCTTAAACGTGACAAATGATGACCCCGCAACCTTAAACCGTTTATGGTGCAAGTCTCAAAACTCGCAAAATAAATTTTATGGTAATGAATGCTTGAGATCGATTTTGAGATTTATTAAGAATATTTGTTTTTATTGTCTTGAAACATTTAACAACATTTTGGATTTCGCTATGTTTTAACTTACCAAGGTAACTATATTTTTCTACAGGACTTAGGCCGTCTTCAACTGGCGCCATATAGAAGGACATGTCTCTCTCCAGCAGATCATCGTTAGTGTCGTGCGTGAAGATTGTCCCTCTCCACGTGTATGGGCCGGGGCTACCTATTAGTAGAGTATCATCTTCGAGTAGAGAACTGCTGGTTCCGACTTGGCAAAATCCGAATTCTTCGTGCTCTCTGAAATATGAGATTTATTGACTCATCACGATATCCTTGGAACCATATGGCCTAGAGACTTGAAATTTGGAAGGAATATTCCTTTTACCGAGTAGAGGTCAGCTAAAACCGGTTTATACAAAATTCCACCCGCAAAGGGGGAACAAAGTTCGCTGAGCCAGCTAGTATATGTGTATGTGACTGAACTCCTTCAAAATGACTGGACCGATTTTAATGAAATTTTGTGTGTGAGTGTGTTTGAGTGGATCCTGAGATGGTTTAGATTCACAATTGGACCTGGTAAGTGACGCTGCCATCGGTCTTTTTTTTTTTTGTCGCGAATGACGAATATCTAGTTGTATAAAATGAACTAAAAGTCGATCCTTTTGGGTAAGATGGATGTGTAATATTTGGTGAATTGATGGATGCATTTGTCAGTGCATTTTATTAATGAAAATATATTTACTTAATGACTGAACGGCCTCGGCATGGCTCCCAAGAGTCTAGAAGTTGAAGGTCGTTGCTCAGAGTATAGCAGAGGCCTTGTCCAAACTGCGACTCGCCCGACTTGCGGATGTATCTAGAAAAGTAAAGAGTATTATAAGATTAAATTCTCCGCAGTGTTTTGTTAAAAATATGCAGTTATGTACGTCTAATGTTATCGAGCAAATTGCCAACCTTTAGTAATTATAAAGAAAACAGAAAATCTCCCGTATCTTGCCTTGGAGGTTATCAGCTTCCACCGCGAATGGCAGTAAGCTTCCGACCACCGTTAACCGATCATACAACGGATGAACAATTTTTGGTTCTGATGCAAATCGAACAATAACCTATAATGGAATAGCTCGATACGGTATATTCGGGTAAGTCTTGGCTGACGAGATGACGCCAAACGTAGAACTGGGTAATTAGTAAATAATTTCCTACGAATTAAATTTTTAACTGATTTCCATATGAACGCGGATATAATTTTTTCATTTCCTTGATGTTGTAGTCTTGTTAACACTGGCGCCAGTGGGTGACTCATTCTGTTTACATATAGTTGGATTTGTTACGCACTGACCTGATAAACAAATTGTTTTCAAGACTGCATTGAACTTTGCAGCTGTGACTAACCAGTTTTAAGCCAGTTCGTTATAAACAATATATAAATGAAAATAATATATTTGCTGCATATATAACAGATATATTATGTTTAATCCGGCTCGATCTCAGACCTCATATAAAACAGACGTAAGATAAAAAGTTTTAAAATTACTACTTTATTATCCGGAGACCTGTTCAACTATTATATATTCCTCTACTTTTACTTACCCACTTTTTCTCCTGAATAAAAAGGATCAGCCTTCATCTCCATACTTCTTCTTCCATACAACCATATGCAAAAGTTTGCTTTGAGTTTTCCTTATTTACCTGTGGGCACATACAACCGCCTTCCTCCCGGGACCCTGGCTACGCACGGAGACACCCAGCCACTGCCCGTCCTTGATCTCATCCTCATATGGCGCAGTTAGCGTAAAAGAGTCCAGGGCTAAACATTGTAAACATCGATTAAATTCAATTTTTAACGCATCTAAGGATAGCACCAGACATTCAAGCAACTTAAATTTTGGTTAACTCCGCAATTTATTGGCTGCAAATTAATATTTGAACAATTCAATAATACTTATAATTTTTACTCTTTTTTTGGTAATAAACACACTTATTAAAAAGCTTTTAAAGCTTAATATTAGAGACAAAAATACAAATAAATAAATTTTAATCACATAGTTAAAAATAAACCCAATAATTTCGTTTTCTAAAGTCCAATTAGAATCGTAATACTTTATTTTTAAATATTAAGCAATTAAGAATATGAAATGAATACCAATTGTACCCATAAATTAGTTGCATTTCGATTTTATAATTCATGCCCAGACATACCGATATGGTACGGTACCTCGGCAAATGCAAAGCACTGCAGTAGGCGTGGATGATGCAAGATAAAAAAATGATTCCTCGGCATAGCGTAATTAATAAATTCTTGCAAAGTGATAAAAATCCAGTTTCACATTGCGCAAACACCGTGCGAATGTAATATAACTACAGCTTATCATAGAAACGGTTCATGCATAACATATTTAAATATAAACAACCTATGTTTACTGTGACAAACTAAATCAAAAAGGTGGTGACAAATTACCGCATCCTGAAAACGAACATTAAGAACAATAGTGTACAATCACTTAAGTGTGGTCTCAGGTTAATATACGTTATCGAAAACTACTGAATGTTAATTTTGAGCTGATACTTATAAAAATTAATCGATGGCCGATCCGTTAATTCACCAAGTTAACACCAAATTAATCTATTTTAATTTACTGTAAGTATAACTGTTACTGATTATGTTAATCGGCCCAGCGTTACTCTAACTTCTGATTGGCTAATTGTTAGACGATATTAAAATTACAATACCAGACATAATTTGGTCTTGTCTCGATTCGTTGATATACTGACCTACCATAGTGCCAATTTTAGTTTTTTTATGTCGTGTATGTTAAACGGTTATTCGTTAAAGTTGCCAGTCACCACGAATGATTTTAAATCTGTGTTAATTTGTTTAATCTATATTAAAGAGACTAATTTAAGAAGCAATTTTGCGCGGTCTCTATTATTTAAATCCATTTGGAAGTATATCTATATCTACTCATATCTGTCTGGATATAGCTCTAAATAAAAACCAAGAACGTTGTAATAATACCTACGTATAAGTAATTTTGCTTTAAGCAATATATTTTTATTGCTTGTACAATTGAATAACAAATTCCTTACGTTTTACATATAATAATATTTGTTGCTTCAAGTGCTCAGCTCAAGCCTAAGCTAAAGTGGGTGTTTTTGCAAGCGGTTAGTGTTGATTCATACAATTGCATTCGGGATTCATTTCCAGTAGAATAACTATGCATATAGTATATCTTACAAAAAAAAATATTTATTACTATTCACTGCTCTATGTCTGTGGAAGTGAATCTTTAATGCTTGTGATGACGTGATAGTTCTACGCAGTTTAATAATCAAAACAAGTTAGTTATACGCATGCGTTGTAATTTGATGTTCGGCTGGAACTTAGCAATCAAAGTTGGGCTATTAGTAAAATCAAAACAATATTTATTAAAAAATAAAAAATAAACAGCGATTAGTCATTATTAGTCGGGAGCAAAATGATTAAATACAAAAGGGATTGAGACCACAGCTCACTTACTCTTGTCTATCTTGCCGTACTTCGCTGTTTGGGGCACCACCGACAAAAGACAACATTTTAATTAAAACTTAAACCAACTGCTACATATAATCGAATTATACATTATATTCCAGCCTCCTGCACCTGTGTCAACGCTAAATCTGTACCTAAGTGCCTATATTTAGTAACATTGTGATCTACTCTATCTGTACACACATTTGAATCTAAAAAAGTGTGATGTAAACTAATATTTTTAAGTGAATACTACATTCTAACTCATTAACTACGTACTACATATAAAATAGATACACTATGTTAAATAACTACGGAAATCTTTAAATATATTTCGCAATAGTTTTAAGAATATTGTATATGCACACTCTAAATATTTACATTCATAAACAGACACAAAACAATGCTTCTGATAAACTCTGCTTATCAGAAGAGGTCGAATGAGATGCCTCATAACCTAGTGAGAGTTTCTTTAATGATATATGATCGTGTAACTTTAGTGTATCGATTCAATGCTGACCCTATATGATGACCGCTGACCTTAATACTAATACAGTGTAACTCACTCTTTCCGTCCGTTATGATCTGCTCGCAGTCCCCGAGGGCTGGGGTCAGACGACACCTCCATAGCGCACCGGACCTCGTCGTGTTCGGCTGAAGGTTTTGACCCAGAGGCGCTCCGACTAGTAACCTGAAAGAGACGTTTTATATTACTGAAAATATTTTAGATAAGCTCAAAGCTTACATTGTTATAACTTATTCTAGTATTATAACATTGTCTGCACTTATCATTTTTTAAATTAAGTTTATATATGCCATATTTTTAATGAACATGATAGTTTCTTATGGTAAACCTTACTTGTGTACGTACTTGTGTTTTAGGTAAAAATAGCCATTAGTGGTAAAAATACAAAATACAACTAATAAAAAATACACAATACATAGCAAAATATCTGAATTTAGTTGAAATAAGTATTATTGTTGAAGTAATTGGAATAATATTTTTATAGAGTACATTTTTATTTTAATATTAAATTTCACGCAGACAAACGTTTGGGAAATGACTAGTATAATAATATGGTACGGTGACCAACAGACAAGTTGTTCCACAATGAACTGTAATGAGGCGGATATCGTTACGCCGGCCGCTTCATTACGTCGTAATGTCGGTCCGTAATCATAATGTTGGCCCCACCAAACTAATCTAGCCTCATTCACGAAATTTGTATGAGGGACGCGATGTCTATTATCATATATTAAAGTGATATATCATTACATAGAATATATATTTAATATACTATTTGATAAGGTCATTGAAACAGATTGGAGCAAAAAGTTTATGTTGCCTCGTTAAATACTTATATTAGTTTAGATTTTGTGTTCCTGTTATATACAGAATTAGAAAGCTGATGTCGTTTTTGACATTATTTTTATATAGATAAATTATCGTTGTCCACTTGTGACATGGGTATAATTAAAAGTTATTTATACCCATGTTTTGGTAAAAGTGGCGTCAGACACAGCTTAAAATATCACAGTGGACGAGCAGCAGACTATATTTGTTTTATTAACAAAGGCCTAAAGCGAGCGGAAAGGTTTGTATTTAATTATTTTTACCTTAACTTGATTTAATTTAACAATCGTATCAACATATAGAATTTCAAAATACGCTTTTTCACGCCAAGAAGTGTCCGCATTTCGCTAAATTAATTAATAACGTTTTTAGGGTACTAAAATTAATTTAATTAAAACAAGTTTTATGTTAATATGTCCCGGAATGCCGCAGCTCTGCGACCATGTGGGTATTTCCAACAAACATTCAGCCAAGTTAATTGTGTGGGGTCTTTTAATGACTTAGATCAAAATGATGCAATTAATCGTTTAGAGGTCGTCACTAAAATATTTTTAAGTACAGAATTTTTGGGATGATTTACCTCTTATACCAGTAAATATCAATGTGCTAGATTTCAGAGATCAGCTGTCTTGATTTATACAAGTTTAGCGAAATCTTAGTGTATTTTTTACCCTTTAATCATCGACAAATATGTCTATAAAAATTATAGCACGAAGATGGATATGAATGATCATGATTTATGCAAAGAGTAAAAGTAACATATGAATTGTTTTTGTTGTAGGTTTATACATACGTTAATATACTTGTCACCAGTACAAGCTGATCTAACATAGCACGTCTACTATTTTATTACATATAAAGATTTTGTATTTTATTTATGATTTTATTCAAACAAAAATGTATACAATAAACTGCAATAAAATTTCGTCTGAACCGAATGGACGGAGATAACGCTGGGAACGTCCATCACATATGAAGTTTTTAATCTATTCCGATTAACGAATTCCACGCACAATTGGTTTACCTTATAACTTTACTAAAAAACTATCTATTTATTACAGTTACATATATCCGAAATAACGTTATTTATTGGTTGATATAAAGCAGAATAATTATTTATTTCAATGGGATTTTCAGCAAGCTATACTTGTGCTGAACTAGAACATGACTTAATTTAAAGAGCATTTTCATTGCCGAGTCAGCCCTGTGATATTGACAGATATCATAATTATTTGTTCCTCAGACACGCGTGTCTTTCAATTATATTTTAATATCGTCTAAAAGCCAGGAATCCATAGTATAGGAATACAGGTCATTACTAGGAGTAGTTTCGTTTTTACCAGAGCTTCTAAGGAAAAATAATTATTAGTAGAGAAAATATTAAGTAAGGAAAGATACATCTAGTTACTGCATTTATTTCATTAATTAGAAAAAATGTATGTGAAATATAAATTTTTCTCGAATTTCTTATTGCGATTCGATTCAGACCGCAATGAGCAATTTATCATGTAGCAACGAATCAATTACGGCACGTGCTCGATCATTAGATTTACACAAAACCAATAAGCCATGCAAGTTATTCGTATTCGATTTGACGGTTACGACTTGCGGTCCCCGTTATTATTCTAAAAGGTGTCCGAAAATTCTGGAACTATTTCGAACTTCGTAATAGTAATTGTGAAAATATAACTTTTAAAAAGACTTTCTAGAAATGAAACAGAGACAAAATACCTTGACATTCATGAAAGCTTAGAGAAACAATCTTTATTTTTGTTCGTAAATCTCAATTTTTAGTTTTCACAAAAATACACGAGCGAGAGGCAAGTGTATATGTGTCTTGAGTTTTATAGCTGAAATGTGAGAGGGGCATTCGATCGAATATATCATTAAAGAAAAAGTTAAAGGAAACTACACATAACCAAATAAATTCCGACGTACACGAAGTTTCCGTAGTAGCAGAGTTTTAGAACAGCCTGTATGTTAAAATGAAAATAAATTATGACTAACGTCAGACTTGATTTTTCTATTCAAGATTTTCTCTGTGTCGTCGTATTACAAGTATATGATTTATTTGAAATTCTATGTTAACAACTTTGTAATAGGCTATAAACAAAATTAAAGAAGTTTTATTTTGATAATATTGAATCTATGAATATTAAGTGACGCGTACATACAATACTTTTTACTACAGAAATACCCTCATGGGTGAGTATATGGCGACAATTTCTACCATTAAGTACTTTGCCAATATTTTGCTAAAATATATTTTTTTAAAATTCAATACACCAAAGTTGAACTAGATCTAGTTCTTGTCGACTTGTATGATTGATTATTTATTTCTAGATGTGACAACTTTGACGGCTTAGCAAGCGAGAAAGTCCTTAAGATCCGTATCTCATTAATAAAAAGTGACTTCCAACATTAATCTTTATCTGTCGTTATTTGTTAAGAGTACTGCGGTTGTTAGAGCTATTGCTTTTTCTAAAGTTACAAAAGTATGTCCGTTACGTGCGTTCATTTCCATCATTTATTAGGCGCCCACACGCAGAGGTCGGCGAACTTTTACAATAAGAAGTCGGTTAACAATAAAGAAAGCATGAACAGAGATATCATTAAGAGCTCATTGTTTTGCTCGATGTTGCGACACTTTTTATCTACGCATTACGCAAGAAATTTTACGGAGAAGCTGCTCGTAGCTACTTAAAGTTCACAAATTTATGTAAGCGTACATTACTCTGACAAACCTAAAAGTGTAATAAGTTTAGATAGACATTTTAATCAATGTAGAAACCGCTTAATACCTCGCTCGTATTACAGGCACTTCATTAACAACGTTCCGTGATGGATATATCAAGCTCATTGCTTTTTAGTACGGCATATCCAAATAAAGCATTAATCAGACAATCTCGATAGTAGATATCTGTTAATCTTCATGAAGCGACGCGTGGTAGTGGGCTTAATTTTTATAAATGCAAAAGGCAATCGGTCAGGCCCTCATGGGCAATTTACGATACAAAGGGTTCGTTAAAGTGCAACGGTGTCGCGCCCACATCGTCCGTATCGATCTTGCCCCCATTGGGGTTACGGAGTGCGCCTACGCGCTTGTTTACGACAACGTATACACGCTCTGACTGAAACAAATTACTATTGTTACCTGATAGATGATCGCTTACTAAATAATACCACGTGCACATGAAACAAACAGTGGACTTGTCCTATTTAACATTTCAATCATGTCGTTAGCTTGAAATATTATTACTTCATGTTTGTGCTGCACTGGAGCAAAAGGATGAGTGACAATGACAACGAGAAGGTTCAACAGGTCGAGGAAGATTACTTTATAACAACGACAAAAACAATTATTCTTTATAAATATAAGAAGAAACCGACTGACTAATTTATATTTCAACGCACAGCTCAAACTACTGAAATACTACTTCAAATTTCCAAAGAGATTTCTGTTAATACCCTATGTATTCAATATTTCCTATGTACACAAGCACTAATAAAGATTTTTCTGTTCCTTCAGGGTCTAAAGTAGAGGGCGAAAGTTTGTAAGGAGAAACTACCTGTGCGAAGCCGGGGCGTAGCGCTAGTTATGCAATAAACAATAAACTAAGCATAAAAAATCTTATTTTGTTATTGCACCACGAATCAATTAGTCACGTGGTGTGTTCGAGCGAGTCCAATATAAACAAACATTTCCGAACAACAATTTAACATAATGTCTTTGCGAAAGGAAACTGGATCCTTCCATTAAGTAAGCACGAAATGCAAACACCCACCGATGTAGCGCCGCTCCCACATCGCCCAGTCGCATCCTTGGCCGCGCCTTCAAAACCAATAAATTTCCACAAATTTATCACTCTCCATACTTCGACGACTGATAGCGATACATTGCAATACCATTTAGATAACGTTCACAATAAAAATGCATTTCGTTCATTTCCCTCCGACTTGTTTACGTTTTGTTAACGCGCAAAGATTCGGCAGATTTACAGCCACAGTGATTTATTTTATGCGTACCTTATCGTTAAAAGCCTCCGAGAAGAATAAATTGATGCTAATTATATTAGATAATTGGAGAGACTTACATTATAACAATAATATTTGTTTCGAGTCCATGCTATTTGTATCTTTGAAAAATAATGTCAATTAAGTAACTAATAACACTATTATTGGTTACTTAATTGACATTATTTTTCATGGTAGAAAGAACCGCTTTTTAAAACACTAATCTTGCACAACTTATAAACTACTCCTATTTTCTTTTGAATATAGTAATACCGCACTCCTCATAAAGTTCAATGTAAAATAATAAATGTAATACATAACAACAACCATCATTCTTATTGATAGATTTTTAAAATTAATATAACTTACATCTCTCCTAGTACGATTAACCAATTTCGATAGTAAAATGGGTATTGACAATCAGTAGTCTATTGAAGACTACATTAAGTGAATTGGAGAGATCAAAGAGCTAGCCGAGCGTGCGGGTCATGCGGGGCGATAGCAGTGAATGGGATTCCTACACGTACGGCTTGTACGTGTGTCCACAGTACGATAGTAGCAGTGTGCGGTACATTGTCAACATCTTGACTCTTTAAATCAATGTTAAACAACGTAACGTAACTAAAATTTGCTGGTATTTGAATATTTTATGAGGCTAGTGAGGTTAAACCTTTTTAATTTAAAATAAAACTATTCAAAACGGAAAGCTTCGCGATTAAATTCTTTTATATTAATTATTATAACTTAATGTATTGTCCCAACTAACTTGTTGATATTCATTAATTCAGTACAGTAGTATTAACTCCACGACTAGCGCGTATTTTGCGTGTGAGCGGCAATTTGGATCACTCCAGCCCTGCCCAGCTCCCCGAACACTTTAATCTTGCACTATTATATACATTATTTTCAGAATATAGCTTCCAAACTTTAGCTTAAAATCAGCAGATAACCTAAGATTTTTCTCGAATAACAAATTTAATCGTGGGATTTTTATATCAAGCCTTTAACGCTTAAAAATAACTAAATAAGTCAAAATCAAACAGGATTAAAAAGATACATTATAAGTGCTCACGGAGGCGTGCGGTTAATGTGGTGCGAGATTCAATACCCTGCGGTAACGTTGTCATCATTTCTCCCCTGATAGAAAGTTTAAGGCACTTTAAAATAATTTTAGAATAAAACCTCTAAATATTCCTCCGAATAATCGTTACTAATAAAGAACAAAACATTGATTTTTATAGCCTTATTTGTTTTCTGCTACTTTTCCCAGCCCTTTGTAAGTAATAATAATAACCAGGGACATTATTCACACACGTCCATCTGATCCCAATCTAAGCAGAGCTTGCACTATGGATACCAGATAACTGACATACATAGACTACTTTTCTTTTGTAAGCACATACTTAAAATAGATAATTACACCCAGACTCAGGACAAGCAGATTCATGCACACAAATATCTGTCCTGGGTGGGAACCGAACCCACGACCTGCGGCATGAAAAGCAAGTACCTACTACTAACCAGGCTAACCAGCCCGTCAATATTATTTTACCAACAAATATTTACTTAGTTTTTTTTTTTATTACATTAGAAAAAAAAACAACGAACTTTACGGGACCGGATCATTTTATTCCATTTTTTTTACAAACTGCTGACATCTATAAGTAATTTCCTCTTCGCGTTGAACTTTAACAGCTATAAAACCGCCCCCAAATTTATGTCATCCCTGTAAACGTAAATGTTTCGGTGTAAAAAAATCCCGAGAGGAAGGAAAGCCGAATCTCGGCCGGTGGTCCACCGCAAACCCCGGCCATTGTCCCGACGACTCTACCTTTCAATAGAAAACGCACATAAACACATCCCTATAAAATTTAAAGAGGCACACGTGAACATAAACGGACATTATCGTTTTCTCGATTTATCGATAACAACTCGTGGGTTAGCGATACCTTATGTGTCTCAATAAATTTTTACTTACTAATATTTTTTTTCTTCTCTAAAATCGTAAAAAGTATGAATCAAGTTTATTAAAAACGTACACAAAAATAAATGATTACTGTTATACGTGTAATCCAAATAAGATAATAAATACCCTCTGGTCTGATCCTAACAACGACATCTAAAGCGACCTACATTTAACTTGAGTTAACGTGGGCCATGTTTTTTTAAGTGGAATACACTTTTAAAGGCAGACGATATAGTTAATGACAAACATATAAGGTAAGGAATGAGTATGTTTTTACCTTCTACAGCTCCTTACGTGTAAAAGTAATTTGAAAGCAATAAATTTAATTAAAACTCGTTAACTTAATATTGAAAGTACTTCTTAAATCAGTCCGTGAAATTCTTCGACAGAAAAAAGAGTATGTCGGCATTGAAATTGCAATTTCATACCAGCTTTTCGCAGAAAGACGACACCGCTACGTGTGTGGCGCAAATTGTATGGAAATAAGCTTTCATGCAAATTTGCCGGCCAAAGAAAATAATAGGCATCAGTTTTCATAACTATATGAGATATGTTAGTAATCGCATATCATTTCTCTTATGAAATGCATTGTCAAAGAGGTTCACATATTTTTATTATTAGAACCTTCTAAATTTGTATGCTGTTAGCTTACTGACATATACAATAAGTCACAAAACAATACACAGAACATTCGCTTAATGGCTAAGCCGCAACATTCGCTTCGATATTTTCTATGGAAGAAGATAGTAATTGTAAATTTCATGTACAATTCCTATGCGTCTATGCGTGCACTTATTTTTTTTGATTAAATTTTTAAACGTTTTGGGTAATGTTAAACCAAACCACGTACTTGAAAAAAATTTGAGTTACTTACTTTCAATCTGAAAATAAAATAGTATTTTGACCGAATTTTAATTTCACAACGTCCAAAGACCCAATTAATTAAACGTGCCACATGTGATGAAATGGTGACTCCGTGCAAGTACTCTTGTCACTGGAGGTTTTATTCTAACACAAGGTGATAATACAAATAATGTTTGGGTGTTATCAACTGAAAATATATCATAAGCGTGATAGATTGAGGGTTCAAAATTGAATGGATAGCCGGGACTGACTTGAGGTAATGGATTCAAAACGCATCATCTTCTGTGACATTTAGAATTTATTACCTGTGTCGGTGTGATTGAGTGGGTGCAGTAACATGGCGCGCAACAGACGAAATAGCGCACTTAAGACGAAAGATTTTCGTTAAGGCGATACCTGGTTTACGATAGCTAAAAGCTTCAAATGCATTCTGTCAGCTTTTGCTTAATACACTCAACGTCAAATAATATTTTAGGAAAAATTTCAGAAATATGCACATTGCGATTCTAATTAAAATTACTTACTTGATACAAGTTATTAAATCAAAGCAAGTTTCATAAGAGTTGTGAATTACACTATAGAAAAGACACATTAACAAGTTATGCCAACAAACATAATTTGTTCCAAATTCTAACAAAGGCTTCATTGAGAATAATAAAGTATAATAAGTAAGTAAATAACTTTATTTGAAAAGACAGTTTAACGACACGATATATATTAAATCTTTTTTACATCGTTTTTCGTCTCGTTCGAATCTTAAATTACCATCTTGTCAGCATTATTGCTTTTAAAAATAAAATCTGCCGTAAATACACGTGGAGACAGTAAAGCACGCAGATGCGTGTTGCTCTGCAGCGATAGGGTTGTCACTTACGAAAATCAACAAGTAGCACTTTTAAATTGATAGTTAATTGTTAAATGTAGACGCCTATTTATCTGTGTCATAGATCGAGATTTTTCGTAAGATATTTAGAATTAGAATAATGACTAGAGATACGCATATTTTAAAACAACTCCTGAGATTAAGCGAATATGTCTATCGACAAGTATTGTCATCCACGGTGCTTGGTTAGTTGGTCATAATCGAAGCAGGTCTCATAAAACCGCACGAGGACGTTGCTCCTCATCCTCTGGACGTCTATTAGCCATTTTGAACAACGCCAGGAAAAATTGCACTAATTTATATTAATGAATCAGGACACCGGTCGTGTGCAAAAGTTTTGGCTAATGAGTATAATTCAGTTTTATTGTAAATATATATAAATGCTACAGCATTTGTAAGTTAATTAACAAAGAGTTGTCAGCCCTGGGTATCAGGCGACGCGATCGCTCATTAGCAGTGTGCCGAGATAGTGGTCAGTTCGTGACTTGCCTGTGTGCCGCAATGCTGCCCGCCCCTTTGTTACAATCATGTTTTACAAACTGCCGTTCCGTCGCATACTACATATGAAATAACGAAAATAAGCTCATAGGTTTTCCAACTAAAATAATTTTTTAACTTTTATTTCGTTAACTTTAAGACTATTGAAATAATTAAAATACCTAACTATCGTACATGTTATAAGAATTGAATACATTTGATAGTAAAACATCTTTTTTATTATAGTAGTAATTGCCTAAAAGTTATTCAATCACATGTGACTTTCTTTAAATATTAATTATTCCTTATTTATTTAATACTAGCTGAGCCGGCAAACTTCGTTCCGTCTTATTTATTTTGCGCGCGCGTTAGTTTTTATTTTGCGATAACTTTTAAGATAATCATTTTAATTATACGATGTAAAGGATTATCATAATGTGCATGAAATAATTGAGGTATCTAAAGTAGTTGCGTTGATAAGGATTAATACTGTATCCTTCTAACTTTTTTGTAGATCTTTTTAAGATATACAATTCCTTAGTACATTATTTTATCTATCTCGTAAGGTTTAGTCAGCTTTTGCAATGTAAGCGCACCAAAAAATGTGTTTTACGACAAATCTTTTAAATTCTCTGCTTTTCTCTCTACCCTTGAATCACTCTCTCTGTTGATGAAAACCGCATTACATCCGTAGTAAATAAGAAAATATCGAAGGGACAGACAGAGGGGAAGACAGAGAGAGCGATTTTATTTTATAATATGTTAAGATGGGCGTCGCAAATTTTAGATTTTACTATGTAGCTAAGTAGTATGAAAAATGAACCATTGTAAACATCGGTGTTTTAATACCGTCGGCGTAATATAACTTTCCTAACAAATATTGGCAACGAGTTGCCGCCAAGCATCTCCTAATGATAAATGAACTTTCCACCGCATACGGCAGGTCGCAGCTTTCGACTCGCCGCGATTGTTTGAACAAGCTTCACCACTTAATAGCTCTGTACACGAAGCTCAAGAATCCACCTTTCTTGAAAGGTCATTGGACAAGGTCCATTTTGTAGGTTGTTGAGTGAAATCGTATTAAGTATAAATATATAATTGTGATAATTTAAAATAGTATTTCTCTTATTGAAAGTTAATCTAAATAATATAATAATTAATCCATATTTACCTTGGTCACGTCATCACGCGTGAAGGGTTGGACCGATTTAGCTAATTCTTTTTTCTTAGTAATAAAAATTAAGAAAGTTTGGCGAAAAATTAGTAAATTTAAGAAGGGGGTTTGTTAAACGAATTTTAACGATAAGATAATAAGAAATTCTATCCACAAAAATAAATACTTAAGTACGTAAAATATTGTCAAAATAAACGACAATTTTCTCCTTTTAAAGATGATACTAATTAATGTATTCTCAGAAATCTCGACAACATGTATCTCATCTCGACAAAAAATAGCGATCATGCGTCCGACAGCCGTCGTGGCTTCGTTAAGCAAAGATTTCACTCGAGCTCAACTATTTTTTCTTATTGGCTTAATTAAGAGTGGAAACAAAAAGAGCAAAGAATTTAAAGTTTTATTAATTAAATGAAGTGTTGTAGTTTTAAAATAAAAACATTGAAAATACCATTAATTTATTCTTTCATTTTTGATTTTTAAATAAATTTTTTAAGTATTAATTTGAACAGCTGTGTAATGTTATAGTACCACTGCATTCACAGACTAACTGGTCAAGTAATCTTTAACTAGGGAACAACACAGTTGACCTACGCTTCTCAGAACAATGTAGTCTATGTAACAAATAGCTTCTATAAATCTCACGTGATACTAAAGACTATAAATCAAACAAGGTCCCTGTGAAGCGGTGCACGCAGCGAGGGACCTGGCTCCTTGCAGATTAACGCAAACCTGTTTTGCTTGTTGGGAGTAAATAATGGCTGGTATGCGTTAGTAAGATATCGAACATCGACGTGTGGGCGACGAAGTCTAACTCTGGACCAATTATTCAATCCACCGTATTACTATATGCAATATCAATCTACACTTATGTTTGTATATTAATATTGTAAAGAGCAGCGATTCCTAAAGGATGTTCCCAGAAAATATATATTTCTCATTAAATTTTTCGACGATTTTAAGCTGAAAGAATACAAACAGCTCATTGTATCGCATAGATAATATTTCTAGAAGAGGTATTTTTTATACTCAAAATACCTCACTTTAATCGCATTGTCTCTCTTCCAAATAACGGTATGTAGAAATCACGTGTGCCATAGACAACAAATTCATCAACCGAAAATATGATGATTTAACATATCATGTCCAAAATTGGCTAATTTTGGCGCTAGAAGGTTTTTCCGGTTCCGGAACTTGTGATAATAGGCGTAATGATGTTTTGTACATAGTATGTTATATTGAACGACGTTGAACGGTTCATCTAAAACTTAAAGTATCTCATGTACCAGTGAGTTGCTTAACCCGTATTAAGAGTCTAAATATGCGTTCCCCAGGGTCAATATTGACGCAAGTCGGGCCTTTCTCACGCCGCCACCAGCGGCTGCGATCAGTGAGTGTCAATACGACGGCGCCCCGTGTTTATTGTGGCAATTTAACTTAATAACTTAAATTATGCCTATGTTTAGAACTCAAAGTATAAATTCCAGAGGCCATTTAATAACTGTTATATTTCGCACACAGTGACGTTGTCCTTAGTAATTATTTTTTAGCAAACAATAATTTTACTAAACTGAATTTATCATTGTAGGTGCATTGCAGGAGCAGAAGGACTCTAAGTCGTATCGGTTTGGAATCAGTGAAGACAGGCTAATCCACAATAAAATCCAAAATATACGATTGTAAGATGCCAAACATGAAGATAGTGTCAATAAAACATCGATTTTATAACAAGATATTAGTACCGGAAACACATATTCGTTAACCATAATTTTTAATTTTAATCACCACGGAACAAACTGAAATAAATTACTAACCAAAGTTTTAATTAATGAACTGTGTGGCATTCGTATAAATAACAGTATACTCTAAAATTAATAAATCAATACACAAAAATAAATGTTCCGTTGCGATGAAAGTGTTTAGATTAACACAAATAAAGATAAATAACTCCCAGCAGCAGCCGGAACGTTGCGACAAAAATACACAAAAGCAACGACCCTCGTCGGAAGTCTATTTCGGAACTTCTCTCGGCAATAACAGATTCGGGTCAGCGAGTACTGCATAATGTTTAATATAATTCTTCATATGCACATACGATTCACACATGTGAAAAAAAAAAACACACACACAAAAAATTTCGTAGTAACCACAGTTTTTGGAGTCTTATGTGTACAGCATAGTAGGCATACGCAATACGTTACTCGTAAACGATTGATCAGTCGTTGACCCGAATTCGTAGCTTTTAGAATTTGCATTAGTCAAAGTCAGGTCTGTTCGACCACAACTATAAGGCGCCCTTTTTCAAAATGGACCGATTACAGAAAGTCGCTGGATGTGATGCGCACCTCATACTGTGGAAGGCAATAGACTGATACAACCTGAAGATTATAATGGTTCCTTAAAAGTCTGCTGAAAGTGACGAGATTCCGGTCAATAAACGCGCCGGATTGTGATTAATACATATATAGCTGACCTTGACTAGGCACATTGTCGCGAGCAGGAAGAGGCAATTGAGTGAATGAGCCGAGCGGTCGCGGACCGTTCAATGGCCTGATCACGTGAGAATTGGGTCACTGGACCATAATGCCGACCTTTGCTAAATAGTTTCTTAAGAAGAAACATTATAGGGAATTGTTATCAGTTATTGTTTTCTATGTTTTGTTCTGTTGGGAATTATTTTAAATATTACAACGGAAGAATTCTGAAATATGAATATTATAATTTTAAATAATCATTTACAATTCGAATATTCCTTTTAATATTGTTAGTAATAAGAAGAAATTATCTAATTCACTGATTTTCGGGCTAATATATAACTTGTATATACGAGTATGAAGCTTTCTAATAATGAAAAAATTACTAATATCAGTTCAATGCTAACGGAACAAATCTCTCTTAAAAAGTTGCACTTGATAATATCCAAGAAACTACGTCAAAAAATGTAAATTTTATGACATATATGCTTAGAAGGCTCTCGTAATGATCCTTAATAATACCAGACCGGACCTCTAGCACTCCTTATACGGAGAAATTTAAACTGATTGGACGCGAACTGGACGTAACAATACATGCTTCGAATAAAACTGGCTGGATATTAACCCTCGAGTATTCTCTTCGACTAATTACTTCCATATATGAATGATCATTAGCAAAAGTATGTGATACTAGCGGTGTGCTAAAAGACAGTTAAAATTCTGTAGACGGAGAGAACAGCGTTGTAAAACAATGAACCCTTCAGACATGAATTCAACGCACGGACAGACGAACATTGGAAGTAAAGATGACTTTGTGTATGAGCTACATAAGTTCACAATATACAGAGAAGTTATTATAAAAAAAATAAACGCAAAAAAAATTGCTTTGATCCCAAGCATTTTTTCCTTTTAGTTTAAGTCCGCTTTTGAATTTGCATCGAAAACAATTAAGGATTATATAATTATAATAATAAATCAGCCTTTTCTAGAATGTTCCCCACTGCAGGGACGTAGGCCTCCTCTCCAAGAGAGGGAAGGGGCCGTAATCCACCACACTGGCCCAGTACGGGTTGGTGGATGTGACATGTCTTCGATTTTTTTTTATTTTTTTTTAGGATTATAAGAAACTAGCAAACGACTTAAATTTAAGATATTTTTTGGACTTCTTAAAACAAAACAACAATCTGTTACTAATAAATCTTACTAACATAATTAAATTTAGAGTTGTGAAGTTCTTAAAAGAACTTCTAAAAAGGTATTAGACTTGCGCAAGAATGAGGGAAGATTGGTATTGCGATGGGTATGTGTATAATAGACGTAACCGATGCTGTAGTGATGCTGTCGCTTTCTAAATTCTTGCTATAGTCGTGTCACAACAAACATTACGTCCGGAAACTTAAGTAACTCGAATAAACAAAGAGGCTAGCGGTTTCCGAAGGCCGACCAATAAATTGTATCCAATTAGCAGGCGGCGGTCGCATTATCTGGCGACAAAGCGAGCCGGGCGATGGCGGCCTAACGAGCGCGTGCGCAACTCTTTTGATATGTATCAGGGAATAAGTTATATTTGCCATATACTCACTTTTTGTCTAATAAAAGGAATTTTTGTTCGATTTTCAACCCCGCTTGCACTGGTTCGCTTCCATTTTTCTTATTCCTCAGTCAAAATTATGACCAATTTTTACGATAAAATTAGTGATTAGTTTGTATTTATTTCGTTCCTTATAAATAACATTATAATGAAAGGAATACATCAGAAATGTATGTACATGTCTAACGTATACCTCAGATTCTTCCATGTATCGATATTTTGTAAAAGTAAAAGTACTGGTCGGCAAGTTTGATTATGACGGCAACTAATAAAAAAACACAAAAATAGTTTTCAATACATGTCGCTTTTTAAATTGGTTTTAATTGTTTTATTTAAGTACGCCAGTCAATAAAAGACGTATTGTGCTTACAACAATGGCGGCTGGGCTAGGGATGATGTTTACGATTAGGATGCTCGTGGCTAGACAATGGGGAACAAGACTCGACCCATCTACTTAATTTCGAGTAGACACCTTTGTCATGTGTTTTTGTTCGCGGTCATTTCCATAAATTATAGAGGATGGTTTCAGCCGTGTCTTGTACAGGTACCCGCCATTGTTATGGTAAGCAGGTGACGCGATGTACGCCCTACGGGTGATGCGGCCAGGGACGACACGAAAAGGAAGAGAATGAAACTTGAGAAAAGATTTTAGATAATCAAAAATGACTGTACAGTTTAGTCTGCGATTTGGTAAACATAAAACCTTAAAGAGTGCCATATGCGTATTATAAGATTTGTGTGGCGATATCGAACTCATCGGTATAACAAAATAAACCAGATAATACTTATTAGGACATTCAGATTTTGTATAAGCTGACCATGAAGACATTTTAACTTTCAGTTTGGAGGTCGGGAATGATTATTGATTTTTGATGGCCAATGACATTGGAACCATTATGTTAAGTATAAAACGGAGAGTGATTGCTACCTCTTTATGCATAAGCTATGGTGATAAATTCAAGAGTTTTTCGGACATGATATAGTCCGTATAAGTATTTTTTTAAAGAATCGCTTTAGGCCAGGCCCACTCGCGTAAACAAGTTATGACAGAGACGATGTGATTAATTGTCTTATGAAGGCGATTAATTGTATTTTTGTAAAATATCATAGAGTATCAATTTCAATGGTATGGATCTTCTTTCTCGCGGAGAAAAACCGCATGCGGGCGCCTGGCCTTAGTCATTTTGTTACTTTATATTTAATTTAAGCTGCCAACAATTCTAGCGGGTGGCAACACCGTAAATATATTGTAGTCGCAAAAACAATATTATTGTATATAAAATTAGCCGAGCATTGTTCGGGAAGAGAGCCGACGAGGATGTAAACAAAGCTAATGCGTGGGCTACATTACATTGCTTTGATGTTGTGTTGCGAGACCGCTACAACTCCACTACTAAATGTTTCTGCTGAAACTTAAATCGTTTTTGAAAATTTTCTATTTACTAGTCATTCTAAAGTATCTCTTAGAGTACTACGCTTTTAAATTTAATATCGTTACGAAAATTATGTGAAAAGTTTAAAAATAAATTATTCATTAAAAAATATTGCGGTTCTCGGAGCTTGTTTGACTTCAAATTTGCGTCTATCTCTAGAATTAATTGTATTTTACTGTTATATACACTTGTTATATACTGTTATGGGCTTGTACAGTTTTAACGTATTCCTTTTTATTAGTTTGGTATAACTTCTAATAAATAGTAAGTGTATCAAGCATAGATATAAATTAAACAGGGTATACGGAACCATTTGTGAGGCTAATAGGAAATCTTTACATAATTGAAATTTATATT
>JWHW01058221.1:315619-344139 GCA_000931545.1 Papilio glaucus
TAAATTATATTTATAAAGACACAAAAGATGGAACCCGACGACCACGTTATATCTCGTAAGACAAACAGATTAAGATTCGCTCAACTATTAGGCCTTAAAAGAGGAATGGAACTTGGAAAGGACCAGTGGACCAACTTACGTTACTATCTTAAGCCTGAACCAATAGTAGTACATAACAGTACACGACAGTAAGTTGCACACAGTAACAGTAAGTACATAACTTAATGTTTTAACTTGGAGGCATACTCTATGTATCTACTTAAAATGTCTTCAATACGTATAGGTCGTCGCGATGTCTGTTTTAAATTATACGTTTATTGTTGTAATATTTTAAATCTTAACAAAATGAACTCAACACTTTTAAACATGATAAATTGCTTTAATCTTAATCGATTACCGAGAACTCGGAAAGACAAACAAAAAGAACAAAACTGGTCTTACCTGCGGCCCTACCTGTAGGAAACTGTGTTAAACAAAAATAACTACGTAGCATAAGGACAAGGACGCATCTCTTTGGGATTCTAATCTACAGTTGAAAAGGAATGTTTTCATTCATATCAAATATAACTTTCTTTTAATTTAACTTTTGAAAAAAAAACTTTTGTTATAATCGGAAACAACTAGATTTTAATCGTATTTAATAACCACATTTTATAAATTACATGTCACTGATCGATTGTGATTTTCGTCAGTTTAAAGTCGGGCTAGGCCTATTATGTATGCTTTTATTTGTCAAATTGTGAATGATTTCAGATCCTAATTTGTTGACAGTTTATAATATGCCCAGTACGATTATATACTGAAGAAGCTTACAATTTGTCGGCGGCATACATACAAAGTGTCCGTATACAAATAAAACGCGTGTTCAATCAGTCAATAAATTGCGATACCCACTTATGAAGAGTGTCCGATGTGCAATTTGTTGATACAAAGTTTAAAGTTCGTATCGCAGCCATCTTGGACTAGTGATTGTCTATTATTTATTTGAGTAGCTCTAAAACCGGTGCCCCTTAAAATTATGGTTAGGCCAATATTTCTAGACTAAGGATAATAATAAATAATGTGAAAAAGGACACCGATTAATTCTTGTTTCCTCTCTGTCTACTCAAAAAGAATTAAAAAGATTAGAGCAACTTCATTCACTTTTCTTTTAGATACAATTATTAGGAAGCAGTTGAACGAGACAACAGAACATTATTGTGAATTGAATCTATTTCAGTCAACCGCCCGCCCGGGTATTATTACTGTGCTTTCGAGTATCAATTTAAGCCAGTGTCCGGCACGCGGCCAAATAAATCTGTGCTCGCCGCGTGCTCTCGATACATGCTCAGTGTTGCAGAAAGTGGGACAATACAAGGGACCATGCTACATGTGGCTTAAGGACATCGCTTT
This sequence comes from Papilio glaucus, assembly GCA_000931545.1. Taxonomy (NCBI): domain Eukaryota; kingdom Metazoa; phylum Arthropoda; class Insecta; order Lepidoptera; family Papilionidae; genus Papilio; species Papilio glaucus. Next base: position 317,012 of record JWHW01058221.1, read on the forward strand.
TTTCAGAAAGTACACTCGCACTATTAATCTGTTCGATTATTTTAGAATGTTTTGATATAACGACAACTTCCAAAGACTGACCTACAATCTAAGTCTAGCGATACCAAAATCAGAATAATACCACAGTGATTGCAAATGAATGTAGATTTTCTTTCTCTATCCTAGAGTCAATATCTAGAGTTGGAGATCACAGCATACTTCAATAACCAAGACCGAATATTCGCAAATCAATTTCTATGAATTTAAAAAAAAATACTTTTTTAAACGTATACGTATACGTTTTGCTCATACGCAAAACGGAGGCTGTTATACTCCGAAATGACCCGGATACTGTTCTTCAAATTTAGAGGAGAAATAATATTGAACGTATATCAAATATTATTTCTCCTCTAAATTTGCAAAACAGTATTCGGATTAGATATTATCCTTATAATTAAGAGATTATCCTTATAATTAAGAAAAACGTATGGCCATCCTTCTGATATGACATTCGCCAGTTCGATAGGAGTAAATACGAGCGGGAGGGCCGGCGAGTATGCTTCATCTCGTCTAAACACAACATGTCCACTGCTGGACATTCGGCTATGGAGGTCGGCGAAAGGCAGCATTTATCTTGATCGTAGCCTTTTTCATACGGAAACGCTTCCGTAGTACAAAAACAACATAAATATGGATACAATAAAAACTCAATTGTTGATATTTATAGTAACGATGTCCATTCTTCCATATTCTTTAGAATATTCCTTTTCGAGTAAAATGCCAGCCGTTATAATGAAAAAAGATACGAAACACAATGGAGTTGGAAGTCAAGAAACGCTTTACAAATTTGTATAGCGTGTTCTACTTCACAAATGTACGTGTATTGTAATTTACGTGTTCATAGGAACATAGACAAACTACATAAACTAGCAAATAATTTAAAAGAAAAGATTCGTGTCCGAATTTATTTTTATCATCATTACCTTTACCCACGTGTGGTCAGGGCAGCACGAACTTCGCTTCCATATCACTCGTCATATCTGAATTCACGCCCTTCTTACTCATATCATCTTTCACACAATCCATCCATACATTCATTCTCATTCTTTGTTTTATGCCCTTCATCGGCCCGCATAACATAATAATAACGCTACGCTCTTGCTCCTCAATTTCTCCAATACAATGATTCTTAATTTAGAATTAATTTATATATGATGTCCAAAAAACATACAAATAAATAATTTGAAATTATTGCATTAATAAATGGGGCTATTTGATTAGAAGATGAACGGTCACGTAACACCTTTCGGCTAACCCTCCTAAAACAACTATATACCGATCCCATCCAAGATCCATGAAAAGTCCGCTGCAGATCACAAAGATGTTGTCGTGTGTTGATAATCGCAGTAAAGGCATACTGACGATTACGAATAATAAATCAAAACAAATTCTTGCTTTAAATAATAACGCATCTCTTATTACAAATCTAAATTTAAACGCGTAAATAACGACTGATGCTTTTAATTTGAAGAGCCAGGTGGAGCGCGTTGCCGACGAATTGGAACAAAGCGGGCCGTGTTTCACGAACTGAACAAAGCGGAACAAAGCTCAGTTTGTTCCACTCAATATCCGCATAAGTACGACTATAACACCCATTCACACACCCGTACCAAAACACTGACGCCATAACTACATTCATATATCAAAGTATATAAATATGCTTATAAAACTCAAAACGTTCCTATACCATTCCAAAAAGATTAAGGGAATTATGGTATTTCAATTAAAAACCCAACTGCCTTATGGAATCAAATCTCGTCAACGGTATTTACCAATCAATAATAGAGCAGGAATAGAAAAAGTAAAAGTCCGGGACATTTTTAAGGTCGATATTGCATCTGCAACTCCTATAATGTCGTGTATGTTCATTAGTGTCCTCACGAAACACCTGAATGAATGAAAACTTTTGTTACTAGCTGCTTGTGAGTCAAACGGTAACCGTGAGATCTCAAGTCTTTTATTTAATATAAGTCAGTCATTACTTTAGAACAATTGATTTACGCTTCTTTATAGAACTTGAATTATAGTTTAGCTCTGTGATGTGCCCACAGAAGGAAAGGAGGGAAGATCCTTACCTGGAACAAAGAAAAACAAACAGATCAGTAAAAGCTAGTAAACCTCAAGCCATAGTTCGAAAACCATTCAATTAATTTGTGACCATCGCTACCCTGTTTAATTTATTGCAGTACTGGAGGGGTCGAAGTGAAAGTAATTAAAAGTATTGGCTCACAGTTCGACGTTCTTATGCAGACAATTTAGTTTAGGTGACCACTGTGCAAGCCATTGTGTTCCACTTCACGCCAGTCAAACGTGGCTGGGGGAAGGAATGGGGAGATTGTTGCTTAATGAGCTCTTTGTTCAGCAGTTTTCGACTTTGGAAGTCGGTATATTGGAAGTAACATCGAGGGTAAGAAGTTTTACGCTTAAACGTAATTGTATTTTTATTGTTCTATTGACTTCAAACTTTGTGATATAGTCAACAGTTCAGTCAACAACTGTTAAAGTTAATTATTCGAAATATCTCGTTATTTTCCTTTAATAATAATTTATTTTTAAAGATAATTAAAAAAACCTACAAAATATTTTAAAATATTTATATTTGATAAAAAAGAAATACCATGTTAAACAATATTCATGATAAGCAAAGAATATTAATAACACATTCCTTAACATAAGTAATTAATTCGATTTTAAAGACAAATTAAAATAGTACGAGACTATATCTACAATGCAAATGCAACCACCTTCCATTCAGGTTACCAGCGTACACTCCGATCTCTATACCGCATTAAACACGACTTCATTATACGATACGAACCGCTTTAGATAGCTTTATCGAAGCTTTCAGACTAATTAAAGAACTCCGACAACCACATATTTATGAAAGACGCCTTCATTGTAAACCAGAAATAGTTCGGTCCATGTCCGTCGTTGTGATTTAGGGAGGTGTTCATGCATCGAGGAAATAACAGAGTCGTGTTAGCCGACTGCACATCAAAAATAACACGGATAGCCGGAAAAAAAACAATGCCACGATCTCGGCACGGAGGGAATTCATCTCGTTATGTTCCCCATAAAAGGATTGAGGTTTCTTTCGTTGAGATGTGAAATCGCCGATCGGCTTTAGGTCTTTTAATTTAACCGTATCTACCCACATCATATGATTACAAAATTATATACAAGCTAATAAATGTTATTGTGATGTAGGAATAGCCATGTTTTACTAAATAAAATTGCTTTTAATTCTAATAAGCATCATGCCTGTACCATTCATAAGGTAAAATAGAATTATAGTTTTAACTGCAAGGTGCGCGCAGATTTAACGGCTTGCATCATCTCAGGAAAAGATCATAAACTCAATAATAAAGTTACGTCGAACATGGCGACGTATGGACGTTTGTTTTATAGCGAAAACATTCCGGCCAAACTACTGCCGAGAGATGGAGACTCTGTTATGGAATGGACGATAAAATATTCGTAGTTGCAATACAAAATATACTTGCAAGTTTGTCCTACCATTAGAAAACATTATACACTGTATTTATAAATACAACCCAAGTGATATCTATTAGCTATCATACATCATTTCTACTATGACGTGGGTATCTTTAAGAGATGAGTGAATAGGCTGTCGCTCTAAACTAGTGCGTACCATGTTTCGACCACTCAACATCAGGCGGGATCATGGTCAACCTGTAGTTTATTCACTACAGAAAAATCGTCAATGTTATTAGGTAGAATTGTTTATATCGAAATACATACCATAAAGATAAAAATTTGAGCAATGAATTGTTGAAAATACTTGATTTAAAGGTTGCCGAGTACTGATTCGGACTTCACGGCACAGATAACATGATGGATCACATCTTACCGATAAAAGTAAAGAAGATGACCGCCTATATACATACACTGTAGACTTACTTTCACTTGTGCCCAATCATATTGTTATGGCAAAAACAACTTTCCAATTCGTAATTTAAGCTTTTACATCAATAGCGTGTTATAACACCTTTAAGACATTTTTAATTAACACCGTATAAGATTAATCATTCGATACAAGTCGATTACACCGAAGTTTAAATCTCAACTTTGACTTATATTGTAGTATTAATACAATTATTAAGATATCTCGTCGATGAAAGTCATCTGGGGTGAGCAACTGCATTAGACGATACAAGGGCGCAAATTTATGCAAGAACTTTGGCTTCGTAAAAAAAAGGAAACATGTTACTCTAGATACCACGAGAAATTATAGATGATTTTGTAATGCAGTGCTGTGGAGGAGTGTCATTTTAGCGGCATCGATATGGTGTATTTATGGCATGTAATTATACTGTTAAAACGGGTTCTACCTCCACCTCAGATATTGTGGCGAGACGTAACAAAGCGTAGGTATTTCAACCGCGATACCAGAGGTGCAAAGTTGTTTATAAATGTTAAAGATAGCTTTGTAACAAAAGGTATTAATATATTTTGTTAGAATAATAAGTAAAAACGCTTTTATTACCACAATAAGAAAGAACTAATTTTGGTAAACTTAATTTTACAAAAGAGATATCAGAGAAACCATATAAAGATGCAGCTTTCAACTTTGTCTTCATAATTTGTACTTCACTTTGTCCATAACGTGTATACCTATGTACCTAGTTATATAAGACAAACGTTTTGTTGTAAGGTAATTTATACTCTTCAAATAAATTGAACTTAAATGACATTAACAATCAGTAGAGAGATTACATCTAAGCCAAGCACAATTGAAAAACCAAAAATTAATACGTTGTCATGATACGGATTTGTAACAATACCATTTAAATTTTACAATACTTTATAAATACTACTATCGTATTTATTTAACAAAACACCAATTATTATTACTATATTATTTATAATTAGGATACTTATCATACTTTGTCCACTCCTATCCTAGTATCTCTAGATCTTTAATAAGATAATATAAAAATATTATTCATATCACTAGCTTTCGTAGTACATTTATTGCAATACCAATGTATCTTAGAGATAAGCAAGGAACGCACTGGCCGTAACTAACGAGTGCGGAGACAAAAAGGGCACGTCGACAACCGGGTCCCGAGCCCACGCAAATTCCTGCCCCAGCCGCCACTACCACCGCCGCTGCAAGGCGCCAAGATTCCACTAACGACTAAACATGCGTCTATAATATTTTATCTATCTTAATCTTATATAATCTGTCACTAACTTATCTATAAATATACTTTTTATGCAATACAAGAATGTAACAACACAATATCAATATTAGTTATAGACTTCAATGTAATAAAAGTTTAACTGACGTTAACAAACAGACAGGTGAGCTCTTTTCCAACGGGTTGGGGAACTTCACTGACTGCGTTACGTTTTTATTACTATTTACAACTAGGTGTGCCGACGGTTTTACCCGCCGTGCAATTGATTCTAACCGACGTATATCAGCCTAAGCTGAACCATGTTTAATATAATTGAGAACAGAGGTCAACCTTAAATTACAATTATTTCTCCATAAAAACTTTCATTTTAGGAGATGAATTTAGAAAAATGATTTTCAGGGCTCTTGTCGCGTGCGGATTTGCTGTTTATAACAAATAGTTTTTTATGTAATAAACAAAGCACAAACCAATGTTTCGTTTATATAATACTAAGCGCTCGCGCCGGACATCATCATCATGGTTAATATTGTAGGTTTATAATAAAAAGGTTACTTCTGGATACTGTAACTTTCAAATGGTGCTTTGTACCTATTTATTATAACATTAGTGAATTATAATAGGTTCAGCAATTTCAAAGTTCACTCCTTTCTAACTAATATTTTCTACATATAAATATATGATCTTAGACTCATTATAACTTAACAAATAAATTCTATTTTACGATATGAATACTCTTGTGAGCTCTAGATGTCACGAATTATTTTAAAATTGTAACAGTGATTCACCATTGATGCACCGAAATAGATGATCCAAATAAAAAACTGTTTCTGTTGAACGACGCTGGAAGCTGATTTTAGAAAACAAGTCTCAAAAGTATGTAATGCAATATATTTTTAGAGGTAAAATTTTAATTTTATTACTTTTTGTAACTGTATTTTTGAAAACGGTATTTTAAATAAATTAAAATAGGTCAAACGTCATTTACTACTTATTCGTAGTTGGCATTAAAACTTACGCAAAATAAAATAACAAGCTATTATTTAACATAAGAACAAATCCGTAACACAACTCATAAACTGTGGTCATTAATTTGTTTTAAACGCAGTATTAGACTAGAGTAGTATTAGATTTACAGAGCAGATTAGTGTGTTCCGGACGTCCTATTTTCAATTAGAAATTCAAGTACACTCCTCTTATGTGGGTTTTCATTTTTTGAAAATTTATAGGCCAAAGAATCGCTTGCTAAAATAAAACTTATTAATTACTCAATGTATGTAGTATTATTATTATTTTTACTTATTAATTACTCAGTTAAACTCATTGCAGTTATTAACGTCATTATATATTATTTTTACTTATTAATTACTCAGAAAAAACTCATTGCAGATATTATCGTCATTATATATTATTTCCAGTTCACTCTTCAGCTCATTCTTGTCACACGCAACTATACCTAGATAGAGACTAAAGATAGGTCGAACAGCATGCATACACGTAAAGTTAAATACCGCACTTGCCTATTTGCATATTCCATTTCAATTAACTTGCTTGTCAAGTTGGCGGGAAGTGTCATTTAAATATCCACTGCACGACGCTATCCTCCCCTGAATTACACTTGCTAATAATCCTCCATACATTATGAAATATAGCGATGGAAAGTCGCAAGGCAACATTAGTTTTCCTTTGAAACCGGTTTAAAATAACGTTGACGACTGTACTCAATACGTTGTAGCAATGACGCACTATGATAAACAATTTAATTAGAATAACACCACAGTAATTTCCACCGTACCCACAAACACACACATTGTTATTACTGCATTACGTGTTCTTAGTGAAAGAAAGTAAAAAATCTAATTTCAATTTGAGAAAATTTTGATAAACTGATAATTATTACCGGTAGTAGTGTACCTCTGTTCATTTCAATATTAACGGCAAAGCATCAGCAGCATCTTTTAGTTATTAGGTGGTTGTGATCACTTTACATTAGGTAACACTAGTTTGCATTGTCCGCAAAAACACAGAGAATTGAACCACTGGCAGTAAACACCGCTGAACTATCATGGTTCAAATCAGATAAAAGTTTGCATCCGGATAACAATGAAATTCTGAGAAAACAGTTCATCGCACAGTAAATGATTCTTATTCCGGACATAAACCAACTGAGATTTATATCTAACTGATAAAGTATTTGGACCATCGCAATTTATGAAGCTTAAAACTGGCATATACGTAGCGACGAGCGTGGTAGACGATGTCTAAAAATTATGCCAGCTACATTTTATAAAAAATAAATACATAGTAGTGTACATAAGTCATCGTACAAAAACAAGAATATGAGGAAGTGACTCCATTTTTATAAATAAAAAACATAGACAATATGATTTATATTCGAATGAAGAACGTATAAATCAAAGACTAAAACGTCAAGTCTAGTCATACAATTATTAGAAATACAAGGACAGAAGTGAAATAATTTTGGCAGAAACCACACAGTTGTATAAACGAGCACAATTTCGGTGCAAACAAGTTCCGTTTTACTGTAATTGAATTACGGTTCGACGAACTTTAGAATGATTCACACAATAATTTGTAAATTAAAAAGTTGCTACAAAACACGTGTCAAATAATCACGTACAGTTATGATTTTTTCCTTCTCAAATAATTGAAAGCGATGCATTTTTTTTTTGCAAACATTATGCATTTACATTTAAATATTCTTTTACATAATAAACCATAGATTATTACATCTTTTTAAATCAATCTGGTTAGACAGAGATATATTTTTTACGAAATTGCTATCGCTGTTTTGTTTTCATCGAGGTTGCAAGGACTTAAATACACAAGGATATAAACACCTTGTGTATTTAAGTCCAATCGGCTATTCGTATACCGCTAAAATATTACATTACAAATTTGACTTCTGATGTGGATTCCCCGAAACCATGGCAAAACGACTAGCTGATATAACTCTATGATGTAATGTCACAGTTAAAATGGTTTATTACTAACTAAATAATTAATAATACGCTTAAAACGTGCTAGTAGTTTATTGTAAAGGCGAACTCATAATTTTCAGGTCTTATAATTAAAGGTCCCTTAAAAGTAAAATGCAATTTTATTTCATCTGTACGAGTCACCCTATCATTCCGCTCAATAACGACCCGCATGAGATTTTTGAACTCTGTGTGATTCAGCGGATTAAGGCGAAACCACTTGTTTCGCGTGAGATCACTTCTAATTACAAATGTACAAACAGGAAACCATAAAATAATTCCGGACCAATTTAATAATTGGATTGTGACCGTTGGTGTTACTAGTCCAAACAACTATATATTTTTCTTTTAGTGCCTCTTCAAATCTGTAGTTTGGCCGATAACTTCTCAAAAACAAGTCCTCGGTTGACGTATCCTATACCATACTCTTATTTTTCGCAAGACTTTTTCCTGCGTCCAGCGCGTCTCGTCCCTTAGATCTTACCCATCATTATTGTGATTTATTTAATGTAAACAACCTGATATGACGTTACAAAATATTATTAAATAGCCCATGACAAAGTTTTTTTTTGTTTATAGATAAAGTTGCAAACAAGCAAGCAGTTCACTTGAGGTTAAGTGACCGCTATCCAAAGGCATCTGCAACAGGCGGATGAGTTGCGTTGCCTACCTTTAATGGACATAGGGTGGGATAGACAAGAAAAAAGATAGTTCCTTTTCCTATCCATCCACTCTCGATCCATTCCTCTTACCCTTCTCACCCTATCCTGATTAGAAGAAGATCGGAAGGGGAAGAGGACTGAAATTGAAAACGTTAAAATTGAAATTGAACGGTACGGTACAGTACGGTATTGCTCTAAGCATTTCTTTCTTATTAACACTTCTGATTAATATGAAACGTTGCACACGTAACAAGGACCGATGACAATGCAAAAACTTAAATTGTTTGTTACATTATCCTCGCCGGGATCTTTAGGGTTCGAGATTGTATAAGATTGGGAATACGTCAACTAAGTTTAAATAACAAATATACTTTTCGTTATGATACTTAGCGTGCTTCTTAGTTTTTAAAGCAATTTTTGTTTCTATATTCAAATTTATTAAATCGTTATCAAGTAATATGAAACCGTCTTATGTTGTTTTTCACTTAAAATTAAATCTAAAATAATTCCTTAATTTATAAGAAAAAAAAAACAAGAAACTTTTAATTTATATGCTCTTAAAGTTAAATAAAAAGATTTATCATTTAATGTTATTTATCATATAAATAAATTATTTTATAGGTACATTATTGGACTAGATAAGGGAGGACTAATATAAATTCTAAAGATCTTGAAATCAAATAAGCTAATCGGTAATTGAACCCAGCGCTTGGTGTAATATACAAGTAAGTACGGTAAAGAGTCTGTAGCTCGATCATTACACAAGCGATTAGCTCACTACTTGTCTCGGTGGTTCGGATGAACACTTGGGCACAGTGGATTCAGCAAGTATACTACAGACGGACATAATGAGATCTGAGTTTGATGACAACACAGATGCTAGTGCACTTTTTAAAGAAGTTTACCTCATAAAATAATCCGACGAAAGTAATCAACTTAGTATACTTTCGTTGACCGCTGTATAAATATAAGCATTCAGGGAAGTGAGCTTGCAGAGGGCATTTTTTTTGCATCATATTCCATCAATGAGCCTCTAACCATTAAATTAGACGGACCGATGCAGTCTAGTACTGTATACTAGTAACTATATTTCTAAGTTATTTTCCACCTGTCCCTAGTAATATATGAGCGATCAGGCGTAAGTTAAAATTCCAAGTATATAAATACAGACTATATTCTAAAACTTGCAGCTAACCTATAAAAGCGCAATTTATCGACGCGACATCAACCTGTATTTGTGTTATCCGCTAACTACAATCAATTATGAAGCTGTGCCAGATACAGGCGTCGGAAAAACTGACGGCCATTAGAAGCACAGTTACGTAAAACGTATAACGTTCTACGAAGCGTAAAAACTATTGGAAGCTCGACTATCCGACAGCGGTGACCGAGTAACGGGCCCCAGCCGAGACCCAGTCAGTGGCTCGGAAAAACTTGAACAGGCTTCGAGTCCGTCTAGTTAAGGTGCTGGGGTGGAAAATTTAATAAATATTGACAACCAAAGAACAGTTTCTCGAACATAAAACTTACATTTATTTATGGTCTAGCTGTTGCCCGTGGCTTCACGCGCGTTCGTTTCTAATTTTCCACAAAATGATTATAATTATTTTTTTATATAATGCACATAATAAATTAGAATTATAGATCACACGTGTCAAAAAGTTGTTATTGTCAAAACATGTTACATTACCAAAGCAACCGATATTGTAAATACAGCTTTTATTTGTTTTCCTATCCTTCGGGAATGACCCAATTGGGACGCTTTTTGTATTATAATATCATTGCCCCGTGTCATTTTCTGTTCCCTTGGCAAAGTGAGTGCAAAATTTCATGACAATGGGTCGTTAACAAACTCACATTCGTATTTATAACATTAGTTAGGAAATTAATATAAGTACGTACTTTTAAAACGGTATACATACGTTTTTCTCAATCTTAATTGTTTTTAACTTTATGGTCCTGGTTTAAGAGCAAGACAGTGTTATGATTTTTGCTGTCATCTGTCCGTGTCTATATTCAAATCACTGTCAAAGTCAATCGGAAATTTATCCCGAATACACAATAAAAATAATAAAATTTATTTTAAAAAAAATATTCTATACGAGATATTTCAATGTATTCAATGTGGTTTCTCTAGACGAACATTTGTAGGACATCTCTCCAATCACATTTCCACATTAATAAGCTTTCAACTTATCTTACCATAAACAGATGATTCCGCAGCGCACGCGATCCGTATTGACAACCGTTAGCGCCACCTAACTGTACATAATGCGCTCAAGTTACAATGCCACCACTCGACCACTAGTTCTCCTTAATACGACCAATAATTTAAAGCCGTCGAGCTATATACATCTGAGACATCGAGACCCTCGTTTCCACTTTCCTTATCGAGATGGTACTACACGTGTACGTAATAAGCAACCTCAATGTCTATCAAGATCAATGTGTTTTGACATTCCTTATCTTGCGATTTCCATTATGAAGTAAAACTTTAATTGCTGTTTGGTGTAATTGGTGTATGACCTTAAAAAAATCAACAATCCAATTTTTGGCAGACGCCCAATAGTTTAGCTACTATTTTTTTTAATAATATCCTGGGATACATTTTTCACACATGCCATCAGATCTCAAACTAAGCAGAGCTTGTACTATGGAAACGAGATAACTGATGTACTTCATATATTACTTATTTTTCGTAAATACATAATTACACTCAGACTCAGGACATGTTCATGCAAGTATCAAATGCCAGTGCAACTATCTAAGTGTTTATACGTCACGTTTAAGCACTTTTTTTAATTTATTTACTTATTCACTTTACATACAATATAATACATTGGAAATATTCGCCAAACCACGAATGTGGTTAATGTGCAATGAAAGAGAAGAAAAATATGATATATGTATGTATATTTTCATTCGTAGAACGTAGAAAGAAACAGAAAGATAAAAAAATCCAAATTTAATATCATTCCTCTAACTTAAGCTCTCTGTCTAAGGCCTTTTACGACTTCTCAAACTTCTATGGGCTGCCTTAATTCGTGTCACAAATAAGATGTAAGTATTTATTCGTAATAGTGTTACCACTGACGTAAAATCGTGTCGCGGTACAAGCTTTCTCTATTTTTCTCTCTGAAAAAAACTGAGATGACAATATGTTTTCTGTGAATGTTTTCGGCAGTGTGAACACACCTTCACTACACAAAATAACATTTCAAAATAAATTGTAGACTGAAGATCAAAATACGGCAACAGTTCGTTAAAATGACCTTAGTATCGTTTTAGAAAGTTGACTCAGATTACGGAAATGTAATCCCCGGTTGAAATGTAAGCAAACATGAAGGAAAGCACTCACGGCGTCAGCGGGCCCTGTGTGCTCGAACAGTATCGAATGTTACCGATAATAGAGCCGTTTCAATCTGCAAGCCCGATCGCAGGGCGTAGCGATTAGGGTGACCAAGTTAATTGGAAAAATTTGAGGATATATATAAATAAGGTTTTATGGCATTAATATAAAATATATATCGCTATTCTGTGGAAATTCCTGTGATATGTAATTATTTACAAGAATACATGATCAAAGGATACGTTTTTCATTATCTGATTGTAAGAATTAATTGTTCCCTTGTACTTGTAATTACTGCAACAATTTTCTCAGTGAGGTTGACATATATTCGAATAATTTAACATTATACAAGCAGAAAGTGCGTGATACGGTTTATCAATTTAGTTAAATAAACATGAAAATATTGTAATTAAGTTTTTCCAATATTAATGTATACTTATTGTTTCATGGCTGTTTGATACCTGAATAAAAAAATAATAAAACGAATGCGACAGTTTCGAGTACTGGAAATAACAATTCCTTCGCTTCAGAGATTGTGGTCTAATAAGACTGTCCTCAAAAATGTTGTGTGAATCTTGAAGTTTTCAAATAGAAAGGAATACATAGGAATGGTAGATAATGAAGCCCGTCCAATACATTACATAAATTTACAACTCAAATGCAATTTACTTCAAGTATCAAGAATGTTCAATGAAGGGACAGAACAAGCGTTGAAGGCTGACGTGCTCTTAAAGTCCCATTTAACCTACGTGAGGTGAATGTTACTATAATGATAAAATATTCAACTTCAATACTCTAGGATTTAAGAAAGTAGGGTAAGCAGGATTAAATTTGTGTTAGTGATTAAATATTATTGATATCGTATCAAAAATTTAAAGAAAATCTTAATCAACATTGCCTTATCATTATTGTTAGATAAGTACGTCAAACGAGCAGGTTACTAGTTTTGAACAATGCAATATTCAAGAAGATGTATCACATTACCGACCTTTATGTGATAATCGAGGGAAATAATGGCATGAAGTGAATCAAAGTAATTTTATGCGACCCTTACAAAAAAAAACAAAGATGACGTGTTATCAAGCCGATGATTCAATTAAAATCGTTAAATAAACTTTATTCATACCGGTCCAAATGCTCTTCCAAGAACAATATTTACATCTCATAGGATTTCAGCTGATTCATACTTCTACGTATACATAGCTTCATTGAAATGACTAATAGTCATTGATAGTATTAACAGCTGGCAATGTACAGTTTATATTTAGCCAGAAAGTGTTCCTTCCTCTCCTTTTCCTTATATCTCGCCACCCTGTAAAAATGTCAGGCAACGCCTCCGTAACTCCTGATGGTTGCGGATGTCGATGGTTTGTGGTGATCGCATAACATTCGATGTCTTTCATCAGTTTCCTTTTTCTACAATAAAATATATTAATTAGAAATTTACATTACCTAAAAATAACACAGAATATATGAGCCGAGACTGGCTTGAACAGATGAGCGTTTGTTCCGGATAAACTAAAAACTATATAACCGACTTTTAAAATTCTTTCACTAATACAAAGGTCCTATCCTATCCATCTTCCCTAACGTAGCTGAAGCATATAGCTAGTATACAATAAAAACGAATACATATTTATTTAAAGCAGCTGTGTAGACTTACACGCATTTAAATTCTTTATGAAGATCAACTGTTAGAAGGGGATGACTAGCATGTTAGACGACCGCCATCAGAGTCGACCACAAGTCATTACGGGTAATTGGACGCGACTATTCGACGGACCGTCTCGAGTGACCTTTTAGGGTTGTGCTGTCAACGTCAAGATTGTACCGCCACGTCTATCAGCTTTGACCTTCTCGCCCTTCGAAAAAGCTTCGTCGAAAGCTTTATCGTTCCAATTGTTTTGGAATTATTCGTAACCAAATCGGTCAAGAGAAGAACGTTTTATTTCGTAAGTAATTTTTATGGTAGAAAGAGAACGAATATGCGGCGCACCTGATGTTGAGTTTCAAATGCGTTTTTATCTATGACTCTGATGCCTCTATATGCCTATCTATCATAAATTGAATAATTACAAAACAAACATCCTAATGATTACTTTAAAAGCATATGTTACGTAGGCTACACTTTTTACATAAGCATACTTACGGACTTCCCTCTTCATGCGCATGTTTATCTTACAATCCAATCCATATGTTTTTATAATCTTGTAATCGTTTTGCATCATATATTTATGTAATAAAATAGAATCTGCCACACATATAGCCAGTATGTAAATACATTTGTTTTATTTAGTTCCCAGTTTTTGCGATAAGCACCTTAATGTTCTTAACACATTGTAGAAACCTCGGAATAGCAGTGACTGGCATGTTTACTTTGGGCATCTTTGTTGATCCTTGCTGCTTGCTTGATCCGGCAAACTACTCGGCTATGGTTACTATTGTTTATTTAAATCATTTATTACAATCTTAATATTTCTTTTTATAATGGACTTTAAAAATATTACAAATCACAAAATTTCTTACCCAGTGGAATAAACTTTCTAGAAATAACAATTCAATTGTGCGTGTAAATATTTCAAACATATTCAATAGATTTCAAAAAATCTAAACTCAAATATCCAAAGGTGTGAGGTAAGAACTTACCTGCTCAAGTGTAAGTATTGATGGCGTGCCTCCGGTCATTTTGTTGGTCTTACCGTTTCCGAGAAACACCTTCCTTCAAACTACCATATAAAATAACATTCGACTCGCTTATTGTCGAAAATATTATTGTTGAATCATTTTTATTCCGGTCTTTTGTCATTTATAAATGGCGTGTATTATGAATAGACCACAATAATAAACTATCATAAATTTCAAATGACATGACAGATAAAAAATCAAGCTTAACATTTTTTTCTACTGTAAATAATTATGGTGTTAACTGCTTACTCAAATGAGAGTCAAACATTAAGATAACATATTTACTTCTTCAAACCAACTGTAGCATTTCGCTAGATTAATATTCAAGCCGCCAATCTATACTAATATAATAAAGAGGTAAAGTTTGTGAGTTTCGATGTTCGGGTTCCGGTATTATCCAGAAAATTCTTTCACCAATAGAAAACTCTTCTGTCAGTGAGTAATATAGGCTATATTTTTTTCTATACGTCTACATAACCATTCACTTGGTGGCGGGCGGCCGGCGCGTTGTATATCTTGTATAATCACTATTCAATTTGATCAACATCAAGTATAATATAGCACATTCAAAAAATTCTTTTTAGAAATATATCATTTTACATATAATTTACGCTATTGATTTTTTACGCAACAATTTGATAAACGGAACTCTCTTAGGGTCAGTAACGTTATCCAAAGAACACTCATTGTACATAGTTATTGACGTAGTAACTCAGCTAAGACTTTTTTGTTGATTCTAAGCACTATTGTGAAAAAATATCTCATTTAAATATTATCACAGTCAAAAGACATTAGAAATACTATTTAACTGATAATCAATTCTCGAAATATTTCGTCCAACTATAGCATGGATATTTCTATGAAATTAACAACGCACCAACAAGTAGCGAGACTTGTCACGGCTTCGCACTTGTAAAGCGGTTTGTTGCCCGAAGGCAGGTATTTACCATAACAAGGGAGCTTACACAATGGAGGGCCGATGGATGGAATGAAGGGCTAACCGAACCTGCTGTAAAACTGCCTGATGCATACGATACGCCCTTTACACTATACGAACTAGATCCTCTGTAGTGATTACACTGTGCAACGCCTTTGTACCAATATACTGATGCAGATAGCACAAGGAAATCCAAATTAAATGTTTTGTTCAGTGTAATAGGAACGATAATATCTTTTCCCATTTGAAAGCTACTCACAAGCTTGAATTGGTATTATAACGAAATCTTAATTCTATAGATAGAAATTACGAGGATAATCTCTATTAGTTAGGATCACACTGTTATCTTTTTTAATTATGCGATATTTATGAGTAAGTTTAATTTTGTGTCTAAGTATATCAACATTTCAACAAGATTTTAGTGAATAAAATATTTATTTCTATCTAAATATTTATTTCAGATCGACCAGTATTCTATACTCATTGTTTAATGTCACAGTTCCCTTTAATACGACCTATGTTCGTAATTTAATACTACCTTCTTACCATAAATTCCCGACTTACACTAAAAAAAAAACGGAGAAAGCACGACAACTTAGTTGAAGTTCAAACACAATGTGTCAATTTGTAAAGCCGAGCGCACTAGTAACACAATAAAAAGACTTTCCCATAGTTTTTCAAATCCAACATTCGGTCGATTCTCGAACAATGGACAATCAATGCGACCAGCTACGTGACCGAACACTTTAAAATAGTAACGGAGAGTATTGTTCGCTAGTTAAACAATCCAGTCCAGCTTTATGCACCTATGTGCCCGAACAAGATCACATTTAGACTATAAATATTCTTTAATGTTCATAATTCACCCCTACCTAACTTTTACAATGTTGATCGGTTGCTGCTTTTCGCAGATCGCAGTTACAAAATAAACAAGTAAGTTTATCGATATTCACCATTGAAATTAAGTAACGTTAAGTTAATGTTCTTAATTTACAATGAAAATAACTTCTACAATATCCTGTAACATCACTTTAAATTTCTTTAACAAAATGGTTAAACTTCTACTATGATTTAACACTAAATAGAATAGGAATAACCTGGCGAGACTCATCTACCTTTAAGTCTAAAAGATTGATAATACATATAAGGAGCCTAAGATTGAAATCTAGCTGGTGTGCTTCGTGTGTTGTCATTGCATCGAATCTTATATACCAAAATCTTCTACTTAAATCCTGGTTTATAGAAATCGCAAAATCGATAAAAACGGTAAACGATAACCTTATCTTGCCCTTATTACCTTAAACAAGAGCTGGATAGTTTTGAAAGTTCAATACAATTAATTGCTGATATCGATATTTATCTCTGTCCATCCTTAATCAGATAAAACACGAGAAAGTATATACAACGTGCGAATCCGGTTAGTAATTATAATTACGTAAATATACAGGATATAAAATTATATAACGCACAAAAACAAATACCTAATTAAAATATAAATTAATCGCTATTAATTGCGTAGCATATGGAAAGTACGTAGCGCCTTTTATAGAAAAATAAATGTAATGAATCGAAATAAAATCTGAAACTTTTTCGCAATGTATCGACGAGCGAAAGTGGTCAGTGGACAGTGGTTCACTGCCATATGTGGGCAGAGCGAGCAGACGTCCAATTAGAGGGAATGCGCGCCCCCGGGGACTGCCGTTCTTCACAGGTAGGTGCATTTTATAACCATAAATACATTTTATTTATCATTTATTATCGCTTTAACGATGTGATAGCAACATTGTAGTCAATAGACCGTAGATGCGTAGGTTTGAAGAATCACTAAAGAAAAATAATATTAAAACATTACCACTAAAGCAAAGCCAAGTCAAATCCAAGCAAATCAAAGCCTACATTGGTACACTATTGTTTAATTATTGACTTTTAAATTTATTAAATAAAAGTAAAAAATATGTATAAATATAATTTGTAAACTTATGCTGAAAACCAACATATAATTCTAAAAAGGGCTTCATGGATGTACGCATTATTATGGATATTAAAGACTAGCGGCCCGCCCCAGCTCCGCACGTGTATTTAACAAATATTATAAATAAAAAATCTATCGCCTATGTTCATCAGAGATAATGTACGATTCCAATGGTAAAATATTATTTTCAAATCGGTCCAGTAGTTTCAGAGCCTTTTCTCTTTATATTCGTTTAGATAATTCTGTTATCTTCTTAATCTTTGCAGTTTTGTCCAGATTTTATAAACGAAGGACATCGTTAGAAGTATCTTAATATAAAATAAAAGTTAAAAAACCAGTTCGAAACGAATTCCAAGAATGAAATTTGGTATAACCCTAATGAACATTGCCGGAGATATCGCCACATGCTTGGAGCGTTTGGCGATTAAATAAACTATTATGCTTGTGATCCGCCTGTATCAAGGTCCGCCATAAAAGGCGGCATCGACAATGCCTTGGGAACTCGACTCATTTGAGGAGAAAACATTACAGAGCGTCCGACTCGGCTCGCTAAATCGCTTTTAAATGGAACTTTACAGACGTTTCATGACATAAGTGAGCGAGCGGTAACAATGCACCTCCTACATAAATGGCTACAATCATATGATCTCTGACTATCTAAACGTCTGGGATCTCTCCCCTCGAATGATAGAGTTGCCTCTGTTGTGTACTCATTTCCTACAAATGTGGAAAATAAAAGCATGAATCTTAAACTACACTACGCACTTGTAAAGATTCTGATAGAAGCAAACACATTCACCACTTGCCCGTATGACCTAATAAGCTGTAATAAAAGGGAATAGAAATTCCTGTCTCTGGTCACCCTCGTAGGATTTAACGACTTGAAGGAAGCATTCATTAATTCATTTTTTAAATAATTATTTTTATTCATTTAACATATTATTTTTCTCACAGGAAATAACTTTTTCATTCTTTATTTGAACAATATGTGGTCCGTGAAACACTGTGAATATAGAAATACCTCTGCTCCCACATTTTGACTGTCACTCGAGATAGGCAAGTGCGTCATGCTCGAGCTCTGAACAAACAGAGGGCTGCGTCGCCAAATGTGATATCAGCGGGATTATCACTATTTATCTGGACGTGATAACGCCCCGTATTAAACGTGGGCGCCGAGTCTGCTATGGTTTGATTGTCGCTTAATAAATGATATAAACTAACCAATTATATAACACATTTTAAATTTTTCCGGTGCTATGCTGCTATTTTATCTAGTTATATTTTTATTTAGTTTCTCGCCTACAATAATCTATTTACATTATATATTATACTATAATTTAAAGTAACGAAAAAAACCATTCATACAAACATCACAACCAAAAGGTTCGGATGTAATGCTGTTTACGTTTTTTGTCCCCTGCACTGAATCCAATACTGATAAATATCCAAAAACAATAAATGCACTTAAAAGTATAAAATAATTTTGACGCAATTAAACATAAGAATCAATTCTTAATCATATTTATTTTTAATCTACATTAAATTCTCTTGATAAGTAACACATTTAAATGGATAAGGATTCATACAGAACACGAATAATCGCGTAGTAAGTATCGAGTGCGTTTTAATTAATGTTCCTAAGAAAAAAATGGTTATTGTCAGACAACTATACAAGATAGATATATGTCATCGCGGACTGTTATTAATTTATATAAAGAGCTACAATTATTTCATACATCATTTTAATGTAAGTCCTATAGTGTAGCCTACGTAAATCAAGAAAGTAAAATTCAACGTTATCATATTATGAATTATCATCATCAAAAAAATGGGACCAATCGACAAGCATTAGCTCTCCAACAAAAAAAAATCATCGAAATCGGTTCACCAGGAGCGGAGTTTTGAGGTAACAAACATAAAAAAAACATACACACGAATTGATAACCTCCTCCTTTTTGAAGACGGTTAAAAATCCGCTTAATTGTTTAATTCGTATTTTAATTATCTTTAGATACGTCTGTATTGACCAACGTTGGCAAGGGAAGTTATAAAAAGCTAAGAAAATATATTTATTGTTATTATGCTAATAGGCTTGAAAGACATAAGATCCAATTAATTAATTTATATTTAGTACGATGGTCGAAATCGACAGAAAATAACATCGCTCTCAGTTTGTAGACATAAGATATGTTTACGACGTGAAACCGAACACGTCATTAGGGATTTAGCGCAAAAAATAACAGTATCTTGTAACAGGTTCGTTAATGATTCTCCGTTAATAACAACATACCTGGACGTACTACAGATAAAAAAGCTATCTGTTGTCATTTCTTCAAGTTCTTTTTGTCCAACTTGTCTATAAAAGACTGGTCTTCTGTAAAACGACAGTGACCTTGTGCTCGCTAACGAAGGCTGCGCTCCATAAAAGGCGTGGCCACAACAAAAAGAAATAAAACGCTCCAAAGCATAAAGACCACACAAAAAAACGTAATAAAAGAGGAACGATGTTCGGAACGCGAGTGCGACGAACCGTTTTTTTTTATTTCTCGTTTTAATTTTAATTTACAAACTTATTCGAACCCTGTGGGAATATGTTTACTTACATGGTTCCATGATTGCTGGAATACGAATTTTATGAATCCTTTTTCTACTGGAATGAATAAAAATTAAACTCTCATCAATAGGCGATCTTATTTGTGAAGATAACATCTTAAACGCACTTTTATCGACCGGATTGGTGACACTAAAGAAAGTCGCTATTGATAGTGTATGAGCATGTGTGCTAATAAGCGAGATGTGTCAGGACCTTGCCAATAGGAATAGAGTCAAAATGGAAAGGATTGCTTTGTCTTCCATATAATCGTCCCAAAGTTACAAAATCTAGCAATTTGTATCTCCACGACTATAGCCCGGGCGAGTACATTTTATATACGTCCAATACCTCTTCAACAAAATAATTGTATTGTAACAAAATATTAAATTCTGAGATTATACGCTGGCAGTTTGCTATCGTTCTGTAAACGGGACAGATGCGATGCGAATTGGGTTACACAGATATGATAATTTTATTCACAGACAATATTCACATTCGTTTTATTGTGACATTTTAATTAAACTTGATAAACTTCGGAGCGAAACTATCTATCTAAGTAAAAAAAGAATAACCTTGTCCTGTCTGTATAAGTTCAAAATGTATTTGGCATTCCAAATATAAATAAATAAATTTGTAATAAGTAATGTGAAGAAAGAAAAAGAATTAAGTTTTGACACTCGAAGAAAATCCCAGTACTCCATGTCGAGCCATATTTGCCTTAAGATTCATAATTGGCCACGTCAGCGAAACGTACTTCCTATCTCCATCGCTATGGAATTTCCGAAACGTGCGAGCTTGATTATGCCAATTATATTTAATTGTACAAAACAGTGAAGAGAGAGGGCTCTGCGGCGCACCGACTTGCTCATCATACATAATTATCTTTAATGATCACAGAATTCCGCACTCCTCGAACTATGTTCCACTGTACTCGTACTTAAAAAACAGCGGTATTTTATACGTGCCAGCAATCGTGGCTGATCAACGCGTTATAAACTTACAATAAAACGGCCTATACATACATACATATATACGTCATTGTAATTATGTTCTTTTTAATCAAACTGGAATTGATAATTAATACGATCGCTTTTCGTTTTTACAGAACTTTATTAAACTGAATAAGCCTTTCGTCAACTCGATTCCAGCCCTAATGATTTTACCTTGAAGGTTGGGCTTGGTACTGTAAAAATCTGTAAAATTTTTGCATGTAAGTTTATTCCGAGTCGCAAATACATCGAATGTCCATTCTATTTTTATATTATAAGTCAAAACTATTTATGCATTGATCGATCTTCAGAGAGGTTGGCATAGTAGTTAATGTTGCTTATTAATGTGTGTGGTATTTTTAACAAACTATAGAACAGTATTTGTCAGCATTGACCACTGTAAATTCCTAAGAGCTAAACAAGCTTTAAGTTTACGCAGCGCGCGTTTTGCTTGTAATCATTGGCCCTGATTGCGGCCTGCTACTGTCCGCGTTTAATTTGAATAAATAGCTGGTGTTGAATTACCAGTTGATCTGGTCCTATTGTACTCACGGTGCGAACTGGTTGCCAGCGTCGGGTTCATAGCACCTACGCAGCCGTGGGCGGCGCTAGCCTGGGCCCTCGAGGCTCCACTAACAGTCATAAAGACCGTGGGCAATTATTTAAAGAGTTTTCTTAGCTCGATAGTTAGATTTAATATACGAATTAAATGTTTTGATTATAGAAAGCCTTATCAAAATAAAAACTTTCACTTACATAGTTTTTTTTTCATTATTTCTATCTACCGGGCCCATACAATACAATTTAATTGACGATCCAGGATAGTACACTTCAGGACAGTGTTGCTTTCTATTGATTAAAGAATTATTAAAATCTATTCAGTATGCCACATAATATTCCTATAGCTTATCATCATTCATCATTCACCTGCCCTGTTCCCACTAAGTGGGGTCGGCACAACACGTTTCCTTCTTCCACACCTTTCTATCAACCGTCATCCCACTTCTTTCTTACTCATGTCATCGTTCACATTCACAAAAGGTGACGTGTGTATGTATGTTCGCTATAGACTCCGAAACAGGTCGACTGATTTCGTTGGCATTTTCAGAAAATGTTCAGATTGGCCTAGCGGGTGATTTTGTGAAGGTTGGTAGAGATCGGATCAACATGATTAGTGCTACCCTGGTGGAGCCGGGGCGGATCACTAGTAAAATATAAAAGAGAGTAAATGGATATATTTGTAAGACATGTGTTTATATAGATAGAATATTTATAAGCCTAAAGCTAAGTGATCACCTTAGAGCCTTGAACATCCGCAATATCAGAGGAACTTCAGATGGCTACTTGAATCCCTGAGTCGTATTGATTTGGATATACCGCTGGCGACAGATCGCTGGCGACGCAGCTGGTTGAGGCAGAAAATTACGAGAAAACGTACGATAGTAGAATGCCAACCATCAAGATCGCGAGGACGGTAGTTGGAACTCTGATGAGTTGAGAGGCGAAACGTAGGGGCAGTAATTATTACAAACAATTCTTCGGAACACTCCCCATGGTAAAGACGCTTAAAAATGATAGTGGGTCAAGCCGATCAGTAAGACCTCGGTCATTGACGAGTCGGGTCAATCTTCTTTGTATGGTATTGGTGTTATTAATATTTATAATTACAATTTGTATTTCTTGATATTATCGCGCTCAAAAAAATATTATATGTATACCTGTACAGATTATTTTCACTTCTAAATTCGCTACGTCAGCTAAATTTCATGTTGTCTGTCTGTCTGTTGTCACAAAGAAAGCTTTAAACTAAAAGGTATGTAGCCTATAGTACGAAACAAATGTACCTACATAGGAACGTTATATCTAGGAGAATATACTACTCCATCATGAGACATTTTACAATATAAAAAGCTGAATTGATTACCAATAAAATCCTTCGATTATATACGCAAAAAATATAATTTGCTCGTGTGCAAACATAGTATACACCCAAAAAGGGCAACAGAGAGCATGAAGACATTTTAAATACAAGCATTTATTTTCATTAACATCTCATTAGCGGGCTGTCTTGTAAACGGACAGGTGGAGTAACTGTACAAACTGTGAAAGATATTCGTAAACGTTGATTTAAGATTAGATTACATCTTGTTTTGTTTTTTAATTATCAAAAATGAATAGACATCTGAAAATCAACTGGGATAAATGGAGATAGCAAATGTGATTGTGAGTCGATCATCATATACAGAATAAATATAAGAAAGTGATTTTTTGCGTTCATTGAATAACGTCAGTCACTCATTAAAAGTGAACGTAACAAAACCATTTATCGAAAGTGGAAATAATTAAAAATATATATCTGTACTCTATTGAAAACTCGAAAGGTAAATGCTTAAGAAGAGTATTATATATACAAATAGATTTTTTTATGTACAGAGATATAAATGTATTTTTATACCAATTTGACAGATGATACTACGCATGTGTGTGCACTTTTGATTTGTTAAAAAAAGGATTAATATTTAAGTTATATTTTTGTTTAGAGCTACAGATGTAAATAGTTCAGATTGCTAAACAATAAAGATCAAACGGCTAGATAATGAAGAAATATCAGCATATTCTCAGAATATTATAGTTTCCGAAAGCCAATAACAAAACGAAACGAAACTCCTTCATGTGCTATACACGTTCATTGAATCGTATTCTACATAATGAGGTGGTATTAGAGTCATTCGGTCCAAGAGGAGAGTCCCCAGCGTCCCGCGGCGCGTGACGTGTGAACATTTTAATTGGAGAGAATCGGTCGCTAGGGGACCGACCCTAACATAAACGGAAATAGGATTATTGGAAATAACTAAGCTTCGTATGAGCTAATGGCACGCGTTCAATTAAACCAGAAATAATAACAGAGTCGTAACGCGTCTCAATTGCTTGCGGTGGATACAATTATTTTATGGAACGAGGTGGCAAACGAGCAACCAATTCACCGTATTAAGTGACCGATGCCCACAGGCATCTGCAACAAGCTAATAAAGTTTCAGACGCGGGTGCAAATAAGAGATGCAGGAAAAAGGATTTCTTTTACCTGCCCCTCACCTCCCTCGTCAAATCCTCTTCCATCCCATTCTAGGGAAGATGAGTAGAATTAGGCCTCCGACACCTCACTTATCAGGCGAAACGAAGAATATTTCTACTTCACGCTTGTCTTCTGTAATTTCACCGGTCGAGCCGGCCCATTCGTACAACAGATGTTATTACGTACTCTTCCACTTTTAAAATATAATTTTGCTCTTTATTATATTTCTTTTATTATAATAATATTTGTATGGATTCATGCTAATTGTATAATTTTCATTCATAAATAAATATGAAAGAAGTCGTCTAAGAAAGTCCCAAAAATAGCAGGTAGCATTTTATTCAGAAAGATCAAGACCGAATAATTATTACGTAAATAAATGTGATTTTAACACGTGATCTGAATGTAACTGTAATACTAAATGTGAATCAATATTTGCGAGTTCAGTGATCTAAAGATTAAGACGGCTTTTCGTCTAACTTAAGTATAAAGTTTGAGTTTACAAGTTACAAGTCATTCCTATTCAAGCAGTATTCAAGTGAATACTGCTTGAATAGCTTGAAAAGTCAAGGAAATTTAATGAGCTATACGTTTCGAAGTTCGAATAATTCGTATAAATTGAGTAAAAATCAAACTATACATACAATAAAGTGTCAGCCAGGGTCTTTTAAATAATTTATTAGACGTAGCCGAACGTCGCAAGTGCATTTTGTATATGGGTGCTATTTTTACAGCTATAACTTTTTTTTATAACATCTAAAAATGTATAAAAATGTTCACATAAACAGAGTTTTTACGAGTGCGTGTCAAATGTATGAGAAATGTCTTTATTTGTGAGCAAATGTCCGCAGCAATGCTACGCCCACGTGGCTTTCGTGCGCCGTGTTGGTAAACATTGTGTGAAATAGAAAAGTCCACACACATTCATATATAGGCGCGTAGATTATGCAAGAACATGAATTTAAAATGGCGTTTTAAATGGACAAAAAAGGATGGCCATTTCCAAATGTATAATGTTCAAGTATAACCTTTTGTGAATTTAATCTAACTGTATCTTGAAATGGTTTGATACACTAATACCCAAACATACTAGTACATATACATACTAGTAGTAAACATAGTAATAACAAAACATGGTGTTAGTTATCGCTATAATCTCAGACAAGATTGATCTGATTTAAGTATAACTTGCACAGGTTAAATATTTACGGCTATAAATAAAATTATTCTGGAGCTGCTGATCAACATATAAAATTTATTTTTATTATTTTGTTATTTGTTACCGCACTCATTGTCTTCATTCTAGTTATATCACTTATAATTCGTAAGATACCGTAATTCTATACCTATATAATCCTTTCTATACCTTCCTTTTTTCCTTTCCTTACCTACATCCTGGCTGGTAACAATCTTGCAACTGATCAAATTATTGCGGATGTCTAAGGTTACCGTGGTTATTTTGCGTGGTAGTCTTAACATCACTTGAATCGCTTGCTCGTTTGCCTTTTCATCCCACATAAAACGGTATGATTCGCTGGCGAACGAACAGACGTAAAACTTATATACAAGATAGCGTAGCTCTGTTAACTGTAGCAAAAATCCATATTCTATTTCAGTTATCGAAGTTTTCAAGTCTTATCTCGATATACCACGCCCCAGTATCGACGTACAGCTGATAAATCTGACACTATTTACTCGTAAACACTCACTGCGGTACATATAGACTGCCGATTTATAATGTAAATAGGAAAGGTAAATAAAAAAATCTAGAATTTTCTCAGCATTCTGAACTAATCCTACCTTTCAGAAGTATGATTCTTTGTAACCTTTTTTGAGTTTCCCGCAATATATTTTTTTTTATAATGTGAAAGCAGAGATCCGACAGAAACACAATAAAAAATAAAATAAGCACTCCCGCTCGTAAACCAAAGAGGTAGACAGAGACTGTGCACTTCCGAATACATGCGCTACAGTTTCGCGTGCGTTTAATATCCTTTTTTAGTGCGTCACTAATCTAGTAGATATAAATTCGTCTAAAACTTTACAATTCAATACTTGAAATATTCCTTCATCCCTATTCAAGAAGCTTATCAATTCAGAGGTCGCAGATTGTGAGAAAATCTGGAATAGTATAATACTTTGGATCATTTCCAAGTCGTATACATACATATATGTAATAATTTTCATTTGCACATATCAGTAGGTACACTAAATGTAATGTGTGACTCACTTCGTAAGTCTCTAGGAAATATTGCTAAGGACTGTATAATGTGATAAAGTTTCAAGAATTTGTTGTAGTGTGTTGCATTAAAAATGTAGAGCGCAATGAAAGTAGTTAGTTACGTATACCATGCTATTTTATTTATAGTAACAACAAGAATATTTAACGTTATCACTAGTATTTATTGCAATTTAATCAATTGTCATAATTTACGTCAGTACCGGTTCACCTAATATTTGATCACCACAAGGTCGGTCCCCTGCCGCCCTCATCCAGTGGGCTCCCGCAACCTTGACCAGATCATCTTCATCTCCATCTCCATCGTGTTGGAAACCTACCGACGATGCCTGGTTGCGGCCGCCGTTAGTAATATAATCGTAATCATCTGACATCGAACGCCGCGTTCTATTTTGTGGCAGGCCTATTTACTGATATTATGAAGGAATA
>JWHW01058221.1:345142-362434 GCA_000931545.1 Papilio glaucus
TTATGAAGAAATAATAAAGTTATATGTTAAAGTTGTTTAACAATACCACGGAAGAGCTACCGCTATTGTCTGCATTAAAGAGAGTTTTGAGGTACCTAAGAACGTCGTAAGTGCGCTTGAATAGAACCTCTTTAACTTAGTAACTTTGCTCGAGGGCTCCCTCGTGTCTACTGTTCGCCGTATCTTAGGGTGGCTTAAATTCACACTGGGATGTTAGTAATTTCATTAAAAAATATATATTTATGTATAATATTTTTTATGTATGCTGCAAACCTAAGTTTATATAAATCATAACTCTAGAATGCACAATGATTTTGAATGATATACAATTTCTTTTTAATAGCAATCGCTCAAAGTTTATATGTCTTATTTTCCAAATGTCTACCAAATCAATAGACATTTATTAATACGTAACATAAAATTTAAACCTGTATAAAAATTAGTTCGAAGTTTCTTTTCGGGTTGCACAAGACATTCGATATAGGTCAGAACGCTACAACGTCGCAACCGCAGTGCATAATGCATAGAACTCAACTAAACTCAGTGCACTTGGCACATTTCACTATAAAGTTAAACTGCTCCAATTTCTATATAAAAATCAATATGCCCAGCGTATTGCTACAAGAAGTCTAAGGAAATATAAATTTCTTAAAGTAACGATAACTTTATAACTATTTATTCTGATAAGATCGTTACCTACGTCCTGTTTCAGACGCATAACTCTAACTGGCCAGTAGACGCCGGCTTAAACTATTATCGTGCCAGTTCTTGACAGATAAGAAACTTGAAAATGTTGCTAACCTCAACTCAAGCTAAACAGTTACATTCAAACTAAGCTAATAGACGCGCGGTTACAGGCGCAGCGTAAACACTCGTAAGAGGTCATGTGTTAATGTGAACAATAGCGACATTCATCAGCAACAAGCCGGTTAACAAAATATCAAACATCGTACTGTACTATACGATACCTGTATTAAAAGTTGCTGTCATATAATATTTAAAACAATACTAAAATGGTATCTTCTTATATCATTCGATAGGAATAAAATAGCCAACATAATTATCGATAAAAATGTTTTCATTATACATTCGTAAAGAAACGTATCAGCTATACGATATCAAACACATGGTTGGACCGGTGACCTTCACACGTGAATGATGTCAGGCGATTTAAGTTTTTAGGAATAAGTATTAGTAATTGTAATCAATTGTTTAACTTACCAACTTGTTTTATCACCACTCGTACTGTTGACTGTGAGATGTTCGGCGACAGAAAATCCAAAATAGGAACCTTTCTCCCCGTACTTTATCACTGGAATCCTCGGCTCCAGGTTGAAACTGAAGGCACTATGTAAAATACACAAATATAAAACACTCCACTCGACCTTCGAAGCCATCGTAACGTTCGTAATTATATCGTATTATAAATCGCGTTGTTAAACAAAATCACTGTCCACCAGTTATATTTTGGTACATCGCGATTTTCGTAAAGTAAAAAATAATGTCAAGCGCAAAGCGATGAGACCCCCAGCACGATTGCCGCTCGCCGGCTGAGTATTCGGTATTGGCGCTAAAGTTTTGTCGTGTTTCTGTTGACTCTACATATAGAGACACAACGTGCTTACTCTACACACAGCCGAGCGCGCGCCCGCAGTAGAGGCGAGTGAACTCATAAAACATCCGATACTAGGAAATTGAGCGCCATCTATTGTACAAATTTGTAAATGCGTGTCTTTTTAATTTTACATATCCGGCATTAACGTGCCATAATGGACATCTGTTTTTAAGATTGCATTAAGCCATGTACATAACAGAGCAAAATTGTATTAAAATTTCGTTGGTATTTTGTTAAAATTTCAGGGTTCAATATTGGTATATTGAAAAGCCAATAAAGCCACCTATAGTTTTAATGTAACACTATGTCGTACAACTAAAACATAAATGTCTAAGTACTTTAAATATAGACCCATAGGTGGACCTTTCCTTCCTATTTACTTCTAATACCTACGAGCAATTATTATATATATGTATTTCTATACATATATACAATAATTGCTCGTAGGTATTAGACGTAAATAGGAGTGGAGCCGTGTCCGAGATTCAGATTCTTTTGAATTTTCATGAAATTTTGTATTTAAATTCCTTTTTTATTTTTAAATTTATCTATATGGGGCCATAAAAAACCCAAAAACAATATGTAAATAATTAATGTAAAAACATGGCGCCATCTTATGATAGACTTTAGTATAACATATTGTTGAGCGTTGTCAAGGGCTAACTTACTGATATCTCATATTGTTGTTAGATGGCGCTATATTTAAAAAATTACGATCTTACATATTAAAGACAACGCAGAGCGAAGCTCGGCCAACAAATAGTGTATCTTGTAAAGGAAGCTAACTCGTATACAAATTTATATCTAACTATATTTGCCTAAATGTATACCAACATACTATTTAATTATACATAGATACAATTCTTCTAGTTGAACTGATAAATTTTATCCGAACCATCAACGCCAAAATAATATTACTTGAATAGATCTTCCTACCTACAATTTTGTCCGGCGTTTTGAAATTAAAAGGCCATGTTTAAAATATAATTTGCACGTGCCTAAAAGAAATTAAAAGAAAATTGTCAATTGTTTTTTGGCTTTCTTCCCAAATGCATTTAATATCCTAAATTTATTTCTGTGCCAATGCATATAATTGACTCTACATAGATAGTGCGCTATATTAACTTGCTCGCATTTTGTTACCTATTTATAAAATCAGATTTTTAGAGCTTCTAGCAAAAATTAACGGCACTGATCGTCGACACGTCGTAAAGTTAGTGCCGCTGCGAGGTGTAATAGTCTACGCTGTAGACTCCAGGGTGTGGTAATACTTTAATTTCATCCGCTACTCTAACAGTATGGGCTATGGGTAGTTTTCATATGGGCCTTTTACAGCTACATTAAATATTTAATTGGCATCTGCTATCATTAAAGTTTTAATATTTAAGGAGAAGACAGACCAACAACACTGGTTGAAAATGCATCCATTTATAATTGGGGTCCTGGGTTTAACTACTAAATTAGGACGCGTCGCATCATCTAATCTAGGAGTCATCTTGAGGATCCAGGAAAGGCGATAGTCTAACGCTCAGTCTTGGATACAATTATATTATGTATTTGTCTGTGTATGTATGTGTAATCCGCTCAAACTAGCGGGGACCACAAGTGGATTCGTCAAGTTCTGGGAAAGGGGAGTTTTTAATGCTACTGATAAGTGATAATAACCATCCCAATAGCCATGATTGGCATCACTATTTTCATATGAAATATCACAACCTCCAAAAGACAGGCGTAAAATATAAGTATGCTTGTGTATTTCATCTGATGAGTGAGGTGGCGGAGTCCAAATTTTAGTCATTTTCCCTTTCCTATCTTTTCCTAATAAGTATAGGATGTGAAAGGTAGGCAACACATCTGCAACACATTTGCTTGTTGCGAATGCTTATGGGTAGCGGTCACTTAACATCAGGGGACACGCATGCTCGTTGCCACCTTATTGCATAAAAAAACCATGTCTTACATTTTTTTTTAATTATAATTTTCTTCTCTTACCTATTTGAGAATTAATTTCGGGATTTAGTAATACCTCACAAATAAAACTAATACGATACGTATTATTCATTTTATTGAAAAGAAAACATATTTGATAATAATGATCACCAGTTTAAGTTACAAACGAGTATACATAAAGTGTGAAGTTGATTTAATTTTGACGAGTTGAGACGACTTGCTCATAGTCACTAGTCTTTTCTACTCTCTCCGTAAAAACAAAATGGTGGTAGACAACGAACAAAAACTGAAAAGGATTTATCATCCTTCTTAAGACTTTTGATACTGTCACGTTTTAAGGAATTGTCAATAAAAAAACAAATATAGAATGAAATAATTTTTAGGAACCCGAGATATGAAACAGCAATCATTGCCAGCGAAAGCCTAATACCGGAAACAAAAGTTCCATGATGTTGTTTAGCTCAGTATTAGCTCCGCTTTCGCTGCGACAGCGAATCTACAACCGAATTGCCAACAGCAAAAGGTACAATGGATGACCTCTTTTCGGTTGCAAACTCGTGACCAAACCGGTTTGAAATGACGAAACCTAAGTCGCGCCTGGTGGGTTGTGTTAATATCACAATACAGTTCGAGATGCGCAAATTACACACTCTCGTGTATTGCAATACCATTCGCTTCTCGTAGCTGCTTAAGGAATTGGGTGGAAGGTGAGCTCTGTCTGTGAGTGTGCGAAGAGCAGGTTCAACTGAGAATCCAAACCCACGTTGAACACCTTCACCAGCTTGGCTGCCGACTGCCCCGGGTCTTTGCGAACGAGCGCCATCCCCGACACCTTCATAAGATGCACCTCGGAGTCGACAGATCCACCGCCGGTGGTGGCCAGCTTGACGTGGCAAGTCACATCCACTTGGATATATTTCTCTACCGCCTTGCCACGTTTACCCGGTACGTCCACATATTCCGTCTTCTTTTCGATTTGTGGCAAATCTGCCCGGAACACACTCGCTTCACCGAGAAGACCCTAGAATAAAAAAAAAGTATAGTAATCATAAGTAAAAAGTAGTTAGCAAAAATCAGATTCATTCACATAGGAATTTGGCCTCGCACCAAAGTTTACATTTCTTAAACTACGTTGTAACGATCATTAGTAAACAAATAGAGATTCAGACTATGCATTAGACTGCTAAAAGATCTATTATAGTACTGGCAGCAATCCAACGCATGTAGTGGTGAACATAATGTGTGTGCTAAATATTACGTAAATTATTTAATATGCTTACCCCATTTCCGCTGATAGAGAACTTCATATCGGGGTGGACGGCGCGTGGCTCCATACCAATACCCTCGGGGTGGGAGTCAGACCAGAAGTAATTCTCGGGGGCGTTAAGAGTATCCGGTTTAAAGGTGATACGTTTTCCATATCCCATACCGACGGACTGTAGCATTAAGCTACGTCCTTCGAAAAGATGGCGACGGCTGTTCGCTGGACGCACGCGGTACGAGAATCCGGGAATGATGCGTGGATCGACATATGTACCTGAAATACGCAGGAGATTTTATATAACCTACAAATTTAATGCTACTAACTAAATTGCAAGCAATAAACAAGTTCAAAATAACGTACCAATAACAGGAAGTTCGTATCTTTCCAATCCCACTACACTATACTGGCATGGAATATCTTTCATGTCAGATCCATTGACTTTGACTCTTCTGGATGAAGACTGGATACCTGGCTTCAGTTCGTAACCTTTCTTCAGTTGTTTGATACCAATGGCGACATTAATGATCCTTGCAACTGTGGCGTTTCCACGCCCTTTCTTAAGAAGTGCTACTCCGGTGACCGGGACTAATTTAGTAGCGCCATCGTTTTCATACCACTCCACTTTGCAGAGCGTATTGATCTTCACTTTCTTCTCGATCGTGCCATCTGCACCTATCACTTGGTCTATTTCTATTTGATTCTTCTGCAAATTAAATAACATTATTTTATAATTTGTAAATAAAATAAAATTACGTTGTCATTATTTGACCAATTAGTTAAACAAACTGAATTACCTGCTGC
This sequence comes from Papilio glaucus, assembly GCA_000931545.1. Lineage (NCBI taxonomy): Eukaryota > Metazoa > Arthropoda > Insecta > Lepidoptera > Papilionidae > Papilio > Papilio glaucus. The sequence continues at coordinate 350,773 of JWHW01058221.1, forward strand.
TGAACAACTTCGAGAATGCCTTGTGGTTCATGGTTGGCGTCGTAAATTGTGAACTTGTCTCCGACAGACACGGCTTCGATCTCAAACAGAAATCCCTCGGGCCTCGAGTCTGACCAGAAGTAGTTGGTGTTGTCATTCAGAGTTGAATCGCTCGGCTCAAATGTTAGCCGGCGGGCAAAGCCGCGCCCGATCGATTGCAGGGTCAGAGCCTTCCCCTCAAATAAGTACCTCGGCTTCACGGATAGAGGAGGAGCATCCAATGTCTGAAATGTTACAAAACATATTTATAATTCATTCAGAACAAATAAACAAAAATACTCATTTCTAATATAAGTTCGAACTTTAAAAATTTACTTTTTGCTAAAAGGAAAGTAATATGTCGGTCACCACTTTAAAAATACTTTAAAACAATTAATTATTGAAGGTAAAAAAATGATTAGTTATTTTTTCACTTTCTTCATGCAAATGTTCCGATTTCAATTATGACACCAGTGAATTTAGCTTCTTTTATCATATGTATACGTCAATGGAAGTCCTGATTAAAATGATTAAAGTATGAAAAAATAACCACTCAGGGACTATCGTTTTTTTTTTAAATGTATAAAATTAACATGTAAAAATGGCATGGTGCCCTTATGAATGATACTTATGGTTTACCTATTATAGACATAACATGCTGGCGGCCAGTAATGTCACTTTCGACCTGTCGGGCCTCCGCGAGGTTTCTCGAAGGACAATCATTGTGTATGTGAACGCCGCACTGGGCGTGGTTCTGAAAAACTGGACGATCCACATACCATCGCCTACAACGGCAAGTGCAAACAACCAGTGGCGAAAGAGCCTCAAGTCAACAGTGTTGGTCGTTGATGAAATTTAACATTCTGTAAACGTCAGCAACGCGCACTGCTACTCACAAACTCCCGTATAACAATGACCGAATTGCCCTGTACCGCTGAAACGGACTAGCTTACTGTCAAAATTGACTTTGGACGCCATCATGTTGAAAGAAATAAACTATAATGAAAAGGGGAGTCGATATAGCAGCATCTTTTAACACTTTTTGGTAAGGTTGCCATTTCATTTTTTTTGTTTTTATACTCTCGCAACAACAAAATTAAATTTACAACAACTTTTTACAAAAGCTACATATGAACAGCTTGTTTACATTTTGTATCTAACATAACAGTAAAATTATTATGTGATTTTACAACATATTCACGATTCGATCAATTTTGTTTACCATGACAACCTTACTTAAAATTTTAAATACTAATTTAATTATAAATTTTGAAATAATCAAAGGGAAAAACTAAATATAAATGAAACTTGTAACAGTGGTCAATAAAAGATTACCGACAATGTTTATAAAGATATAATAATTACTCAAAATTAATAAAGTTATGCACTTTTTTTGCGAATATTTCGAACATTTTTGTATGATCGTTTTGGAAACAAACTCACCATCCTTTTAGTTGCTGAAAAGAAGGATCATGCAAAAATGTTCTTTTCTAAAACAAAAAATACCACCGTTGATAGGAAAATTAAACATATTCTTTAAAAAAAATATGCTAAAAGATTGCTGAGAGTTTGAAAGTCCAAAGTCAATTAAAATTCAGAGCGAGAGCGTAGCCGTTTCTTTCGCGGTCCAGTTGGAAAATTTTGTCCCCGATCGATATGGATCTTCGTAGTTTTTCTCAAATTTCTCGTAACAAGTATTTCAACACTCATGATACAAAAGCTTTTTGAACTTAATGCATATCAACTGATCTATGAACAAAGCCACTATTAACATTCCTGAGGAATTGTCGCTAAAGATATTTAAACCAATTTTAAAACTCAGAAATTTTAAAACAATTTAATGAAATGTGGAAGATTGCGTTTACTGAGTTAATTATTACAGTGCAATCATCAACACTTCTAGCGAGAGACAAGAAACAATTGCGACAATTCTTCAAACTGCACTGCGTAATGATCAGTGAAATGTTTTAGAATTTAGTTATTAACATATATTCTTCTCACCTGCATAGGTCTAATTTTATATCTGAATCCAGTTCTGACCCTAGGGTCAATGTAAACTCCGATGACGGGCATTTGGTGGGGAGCCGGCTGGGGGATGCGGTACACGGCGGGCACATCACCGAGCGTGCTCGCGTCCAATATAACCTCTTTATCATACACACTTGAAGTCCAATAGCCTTTGCATGGAACCTCCGGAATCTCCTAAAACATACAATCTTTTGTTATTTTTTTAAACGCAAAAAATTCACTTCCGCAAATTGTACTTCGTACGATACAAAATTGTTAATTATATTCTTTTATATTGTTCAAATTTAATATTGTTATTAATAATAATAAGTAAATAATAAGTAACAATCGAATGTCCAAAATTTACTTCAACTTTACTAGAATGTTTTGATTCCTAAATCCGTAACTTACTTCTATAGTATCGCAGGGAAATGACTCAATGTCTTCGTATAGAACAGCGGCGAGCATTATTAAAACATAAAAGAATATAACGTAAAAAGAACTGGACTCGCTGCTGTTGCGAGATGGAATAAGGGAAGCTCGCCTTGGCATTGCGCAAACTATGTGTCGTTTTGTTTTAATAGCTCATGCCAAGAAAGATGTATTATCTATCGTCTTTATGTTATTCTTATCCACTCCCCATATCTATGTTTAAATAATTATAACTCTGTAGAAACAGACAAAAACAAGACAAGTGCTACAAGTGGTGTTTATACTTTTGTGTTTCGTCTGGTAAGTTAGTTGCTGCAACTGCAAAGCCTATCATATTTCCTGTCCTTTTCCGTATTTACTCTCGTAATCTTTACCACAGCGGAGTTGAGTTTAGCCGATTGCACGTTTACCATTTTTTTCAATTTACAACAAATTGTACGAAATTATCAGTATGAAAATAACATAGAATGTAACAATGGCAAGTGAGTTAAGAACAAAAGAAGCGCAGTTTCAAATTGAATCAGTTCAATCAGAATAAATCAAGCAAATTTGCGATAGTGACGCACGTCAACAATCAAGGCAAATTGATTCGACTGCGACGCTGAAACCGGGGCGAAGTCCGTCCAGGAGATCGATCGTCAGCTATTTATAGCTCCTCGTACATACAGCGCGGTTAAACGACCGACTGAACTGAAATACGGTACATATTTTCACCCACGTACATATATTCCTACATTTATAACATGGATTAATTCTAAATTTGTCAATATAAACTATTTTAAAGGAATTTAGGTAAATGTAAAAATAGGCGAAGAAAATCAGTATCGTGAAAAAATATTCATGTAAATCAAGCTAAATATTAAAATTGATTAAATGGAAAATAAACATGATAATTCGAATTGTATAGATATCATTTAAAATGTTACTTCTGTACGTATTTTATGTAAGTATGTTTCTGCATGTGTTTCAGTGGATTTACGGATTAATTTTTGATAAATGTAACTAAACTGGTTTTTCTTAAGTCTAGTTTATGAAAGTCTTTGTAACACGTTCAGTTCTAAAATCAATGACCTAAGGCACTTTTAAGGCTACCCTAACGTCTCATTGCTCTTTAATGAAACCCCAAGATGTCCAATAAAATCTTGGGGTTTCTGGACAGCTACTTTAGACTTTTTTTACTTCACATTGAAGCTGTACAAATGATTTAATTGCGATTTATACAGAATTTAATTAAACATTCTTTGATAAAAACATTTAAGCTATATCTTATCTGTGTACTTATATAATGTTATTATTGTATAATATTGTCGTCGCAGGGGGCCGACATGCTGACATAAGTTTATCATCAACTTAATGAGTTGAACAACTAGGGGTGTGACAAAGTGCGTCACAAACTTAATATATTTAATTACAACCCCTAATTTACTTTTGAAATACCTATCAGTATGGTTGACTTCTCTGTTGTGTTTTCCATAACTGTATTTGATTGAGTTGACCAAACATTGACGTACAAAAAAAACATTTTCTATGTGTACGCGGCATCATAAAGAACAAAAAAAATCAAAAACCATAATGGGTATATTGAGGCTTGTTTTGTCATCTCATTTCTTCGGAGTTACTCCACTATGATCCACACTGTGGTATGTCGGACCACGCTTACTGTGTGTGCCATTTTAGATATGCAGGTCGATTGATGATGGGTAAAGACGTCTCAGGTTTATATAAAAGCAAATCGGGTAACGTCGTCCGAGTTACATAAATGTTCAATAAAGTTTATATTATAAACTTATTAATCTGAATACATGATCTTTACTTTTGCTTTTGAAATGTTATAATAATTTGTTTACACACACTTACCGGCACTTCTAACTCCGAGAAAGCCTCTTCGCCGTCACTTTCATAGTCGCTCGGTGCTGAAGTCAGAGCCTTCGACCTCCCCTCGTGCTCCTGCGCAGGATGGTCATCAAAATTGATTATCCTATGATACCATGTTCTCATAACATAATTGAGAACTGATTTTAAAATTCTTTTTCTACTGAAATGGTTTCATTTCAAACTTTCTTTTATGAACTCTACCTTCTATATATCTACAATAAATGATATTTCATTCTTTGAAAACATTATTGATTTGTAGTTTCCCCCTATCGCAATATTTGGTCTCTAAATTACGCCCATGTCTAACGTTCAATTCACCAACTTGATAACTATAACTTTGATATACATTTTTTTTTATTTTCGTTATTTATAATAGTAATAAGTGACAACCTAATCGCAAGGTAGTTTACAATTTTCTTATCACTGGCTACGTACTGCCAGACGGTTGTTTATCACAAAAATTGACAACAAGACATCTGCGAATGGAGGCCAGTGATTTATTATTGTATGTTTTATTAACATCGAGCCTTGACTCACTTGTAATGAGACAATCAGACATTAAGTAAATAGCTGTGATAAATAATTGAAATCTTAAAATATTTCAATTCGAAAAAATCTTGTTTCATTGTTATTGACTCTGTACAAGCGAAAATATTCGAAGGTCAATTCAGGGAGGTCATTGCGGCCTTGCTTATTTTTAACAAATTCTCTTCACTTTACGTTATGAATCTGATCGAGTAAGTAAATATAATTTCAAGAATGTTGTCGGAATGCAAAAGTAAAAGTCTTCTGAAATTGAATTTATTTCGAACAATGTGCTTAATATCATTATTCTCCTATAAGTACAAGAAAATTTATGATTCATAATTTAGAAAATTTCATTATAATGTCCTTTTAAAAAATAGTGTGTCGTCATCCATCTTGATGGTGTGTATAGTTCATTGCCGATTTATAACTCGATATATACTATATGAATAAATGTAGACGTTATCTTATAAAAAAAATCTTACCTGGGCATAAGGTAGGTTGTCCACTAGGGCGGGCTCATCGATGGCAGTGGAAGTCCCAGCTAAGCGAGCACGGGTGAGGTTCCACAAGCGACGCAGAGCCAACGGGGTTTCTTCCACTTGCATTTCCATTGCTGGGTTTGCGAGCATCTTGGTAATTTAATTGAAGTTTCCTGTTAAAAATATAATAAATAAGGAATTTTATTACTCAACAATGAGGTAAAAAGTTTTTCGAATGGTGTTCAGTGTTGGTACGACAGTTTTAAGATGTGCTGATGGTCCGATCAAAGTTGCGGGAGGTTGTTTGATTGCGGCACTGTACATGGATTAAGAACGTTGAAAATTCGCGCACAAAAATTCCTTAGAATAACTAAAAAAACCTGTTGTAGTTTTGCAAATTTTTATCATCATCTTTCTGCCGTTTACCCATTTATTTGGGGTCGGCGCAGTATGTTCTCCTCTTCCATATCCCTCCCTCTATCCGTCATATCTGAATTCACCCTTCTTTCACATGTTTTTTTACTAACTAAACTAACACGAATTATAGATTATAATAAAATAGCTATAATATAGAACCCCAACCCTTAAGAGCGTTAACCTCAGTGTAAAAGGTTATTTATATTTTATGCAAAGGTACACTACTAAAAAAGGTGTTTTGACATTTTTAAACAAGGATAAAATATTAATTTTTTATTATATATTATGTATCAGCTTAAGAGTAAGAATCAGGGAAAGTCCCGCGAAAGTCTTGCAACTGAATTTGTTAACAATTTTATTTAACAGCAGCTATGACGATTGATGTGTAGTGTCTTGAAGTATTTTCAATTTGGCATCGCAAACCAACTCCTTTTGAATAATCCTAGCATATTACTATGTCGTACTTGGGACAGTGTAAATTAACGGCACACAATTTGCTGCCTACAAGGAGTAAAACTTGTTTAACTGTGAAACTACTAAATCGATTTCAATAAACCATTCAAAATCGACATAATACAGAAATAACTTTTTTCCTGTAAATATATTAAAAATTCACCCGGGAACGTGGGGAATACTACAAGCGATACGGGGAAGAACATGCGTACCGAGAGCAAGGGTTGTTATGAAAGAAACTAGATAAGTGTGCCGCGACCTCATTTAATGGAAATCCGTAGTGTCTATCTACACGTTTTAGACACGAGCGGAGTACTTTTATATGTTACTATTTGAATAACTAAAAATAAAAATTTCCTACAAGGAAATCTTTTGATTGAGATTGAAAAAGAGTGGGATCAAATACATGCAGGGGCGGATCTACGCTATGAGTTTTTGGGCTGCAGCTTTGAGCCCCCAAGTGAGCTGTATTTTTGTCCGTTAAATTTTAGACTGGTACAAATTAAATACATATCTTGTTTATTTTAACGATATCTATCTGTTTATGCCAAATATTAACACAACACCCACTTTCGATTTACCTCCCCACATGCGCCCAGGTTTGTACACCACCGAGTGACGAAGCTTTGCTCTTGTTCCTCAGTCTCTTTAGATTCTTACACGATGTACCAATAACAAACTTTCTTGTACCAATAACAAGATGTCATCGGACTCCGGGTTTATAGGTTTAATGAAATGACAGTTTATTGTTCTTGTACACAAAAATAAAACGGGAATTTATTATGTAGTTCTGATATGTTAGTAAATTTGTATCGCGAAATTATAACTTCTATTTGCCTATATCTACAAAATTACTTATTGCATTCGTTTATTTTATTTTTTCATGTATTGGACGTGACATACAAATTTCAAAATACGTTGCGTAACGATTTGTAATAAAAGGCACGGAAACGCTATGAAACCGATTCATATACACATTCATAAAACCGATAATGAATTTACTGGAGTATGTAGTGAATACAATGGAGAATTATTTTAATTGTACAAGCAACATAGTTGACGACATATCGATATTGTATTTAACGAAATTTATTTTATAAACATATCTAAAAAAAATCGAAGAAAATATTAGTACTGTGATTTTTTTACAAAAATATCTCAGCTACTTCTCGTGCAAATAAAGTTCAACGAATCAGGTGACCCCAATTTTGTTAAGCGACGTCACGGATTAGTTTAAAAGTAACTTATAAGATATTTCATTTCTTATAAAACGTATAGATTTAAAAAAAAATCGATCGCTATAAAAGACTAGTAAATCTCTTATAACAGCTACAGAATAATAAATACAATTTATTATTCTGTAGCTATTGGCCACAGCATGTAGTTCATTGAACACTACACTGGAAATAACGGCAGAAATAGAAATTCCGCGAGCGTATAATAATCGTTAATTCATTTACATTGCCACGTCATGCCCGTCTAAGAGTTTATTCAGCTGATATTCATTAAGTATTGTTGGTTGTTTGGTAGACGTATTGGTAAAATAAAAGTTAATAGTTAACAATAATTTCAAGAAAATAAAGGTTTCATATAAATAAGGGATTCTCCCACAGTCCCGCATCCGTAAATTATTGCTCGAAAACGACCCTCCACACAATAACGAAAGTAAAACAGGTATAATTCCAGTAAAAGTCCCAACAAAAAAGATCACCCTTAAACAGGTAGTCGATTCGTTGAAGACAGCAATCAACAATTATTAAATGTATTTATAACCGAGACGAGGAAGGAAAAATACTAATATTATTAAAGATAGAGGCATTTAAATTGTAGATAGTCCTTATTTTAAAATATGGACTATATGTAAAAAGACGTTTCTGGCATAAGGGTATTTATAATAATCAAAAAATTTATTTTTTTATAAAATTATGAAAGCCAGAAAATAATATTGTTGTTATACCATAAATAAATCCACTTGAATATCCGTTAGAATAGACTAGTCGAAAGTGGTCCCTTACTTCCAGTCCATTATGCCACGGCGAGAGAGAAAGCGTTCGTGGTTGCAGTTCTACTTGTGTCGGCCATTTGCTGCGCCCATTTCGTTAACTTACCAGAACATTCTTTTGCAATAGAAACTAGCTTATTATTGACGAATTTAAGACAATATTTATTAAATCCTTATTTATAGAGTGTCAATTGACCATGCATTTTCAGGAAAAGTTTTTTTTACCATTTATGTTTGCTTACCTTGACGATTATAAAAGGTATGGTTCGCTTGGCACTGGGCAGCGTGTATTGTTGTTATGTTCGGTATTTCTGCAATACAAAAAAGTTGTCCAAATGCGGCGACGGATTCGTAGACGAAGTCAAACGGTGAAGACGACGTAACGTGCTGCAGGGCGACTCGAACACAACTGAACGATCACACAACTTTGACTGTATTTTAAACTTGAGTAATCGGCTCTCCCCGTCTGCTGGCTGGCAAAGGAAGGGGATGACGATATGGAAACTGAGCGAGATAGTTGTAGGGCGCGCACAGTCACCACAATTTATTTTTTTCATGAGACTGTTCACGTTTATCTAAATATAAGTACCAAACGAGCACACAGTCTCGTGCTTGTCAACAATGTTTTTGGGAACTAAGTAAGACATTTCGGAAATCATAATAATTTGTATTTTATGTAATTTCCGACAATTTTTATTATCTTTAAGATTTTAATTAAAACCCAGCTTTACCTCAACGTCAAGAAAATTAGCTTGATTAAAGGGGCAAGATTTAGGGATACTTTTTTAGGCAAGGTTTTTCAAGGTTTTCAAGGAAAGGAAATTCTCAATTTAATTATATGTCATTACTGCACATTCCTGCGTTGATAGTTGTTCCATGTCTCTTGGATTTATAATTAACAATGTCCAAATGTATATACTACTCTTTATTAAGTAAATAGCTTAATGAATTAAAGTTTAAATATTAATCGATGTCATTAGGCTTAAATGCATTAATGCGAATAAAGTGGGTTACTTTAATCACTATAATATGGTGATTAACACTAAACAACTTAATGGTATTTATACACTTTTACCAGAATATACCACTAGTACAATGTAACTGATAATAGTTTTATAATAAGTAATACTCAAATTACATATATCATCAGTGCGCGTTTAAGTGTTGGGTCCCTAACAGTGTTCGTTTGAAGTAGCCAGGCGTATGGTTCCAATTTCATTGGTTTAACGATCTTTTAAGGAACATACTATGCTTTATACCTTTTGACCAACATCAGATCCGCATTATCTTTAGATTGTTGAAAATGTTGATAGTACCACACGCCGATACGGTGTCCACAACCTTTTAGTGGGCCGTTTGGTCAAGTGTCGCCTTCTACTACAACTACTTACAAAATACTATAACTAAGTTATAAGTTCTAACAACAATATAGTCTTAAAAATCTGTCTCATATTTTTAAATCCATTCATAGTCACAATAGTGGCATGCAGCGACCGCGTGCTGCACCCACACATGGGCATTGAGTTACGCATGCGTCGCGACGTTCGGCTACGTCGGGGCTCGAGGCCGACGTCACTGGCCTCGTTTCAGAGCGAAGTTCAGAGGGTGTCCACCGTCCGTCGTCTAGCAGGTAAGTTAGTTCGCGGCTTTGCGAGGACATTCTGACGTATTGGTAAAATTCCGCTAGCCACTTCGCTACCAACCTAATAAAGTCATCGTTAACTTTTCTGTTAGATAACTTAGTTAACTCTGTTAGATAACTTTTTTATCAGTTGTTCCCTTTTTAAATTGATAAGGATTTGAATGGAAGTTCAAGTGGAATTCATAGTGATACCACTAAATAGTTATTTTTTTGGAATTCATCGACGATTATATTGGATTTTGCCCGGTATCGATGACCATAATCTACTGCTTATAATTTAAATAGTTATCCTACCTAATCGTTTAAGATTTTCATTTTTATAAAACGTAGCCTTTACCTTAACATCCATTTCTACTTATATCTGGCACGAATGTGACGTCCTGAATATGTATAATTCTCATTGCAAGTAAAGCGACCGCTACAAAAGAGTTGAGGGTAAAGTTCTGGAAGCGAGACTAAATTAATAAACTGGTGATGCAAGACCTCTTGCTGTTCGCCAACGCGCCGCCAGATAAAATAAGATTTTCCGTAACGAATATACCGAATACCGATCGCTTGATGCACAGTTAAATATAAAGGGTAATGCGTTGCAACTTGCAAGCAATGAAACGTTATATTTTTAACGTCCAAATAACCAATGTTGAAAATATAAATATGTTTGTTAATGAGAACAAAGACATAACTTAAATAGTTACCCGAATTACTAATGACCTGACCTAACTAATGAAGTAGAACAACAGATAGTTTTCCTTAGACCAATTTGCATTGATGAATATAATTAGAATAGAAGTTTGAAAACATTGGACGGTTTTTGGTATCACGACACAATGAGACAGCAAGAGCAATATTTAGCATAGAATCCTGTTTAACACATTTTACGTAGGTATACTAAAATTATGAAGAACTTCTAGCTGTGAGTACGAATATGATTATCGCTCTATCAATATTGGTGACGACAATGTTTCTCTAACAAATAATTTACGAACAATTAATTAGTATATGGCGTATAGTATTCCTTCCTAGATCTTCAGATATGGCGACGTTGGCAACTTATTTTTTGTGGCTCTGATTCGTGTTAAAACCTTTTTGTATTAAGTTTCAATAAATCTAATATATTTTTATATAAGGTATATTTACAGTGCAAAAAAATGAGCTCTATATTAGAGTCTTTGTTGGAACTATCAACCCGAAACTTATATGCATGCAGTGAGTAAAAGGCTCGCATAGATTCTACAGAGAATTTAGCACGGTCGAAAAACTCCAAGACCACATCCATACGTGCTTTGACAGAAGAGAAAAGTGGTTTCCGACCAATATGCTAGACTAAACCACATGTTAGTATCGCAGAGGCAGGCTCGTTACCTAAGCGGTCGGGGACTGCAATACAAGCTAGTGACGTCATGCGATGTTGTGTCACCTACATCAATCATTTCTTTCACTAATCCTTTGAAGTCCTAGAAATTATGACTACTACGATGATTATAAGCTTCATTAAGCTAGATATATATTAACTGTGTGATTTTGCATTAAATTTGTAAAGATTTCATAGATAACAATAAGTCAGCACGTGCCGATGTCTAGACTAACTATTGTAGATAAGATAGTGAGTGTACAGAAGATTTAAACGAATTTATCTCCCTAGAGTCTTGGTAGTACGTTTTAAGGTATGTTTTGCCATCAGTACATGTATAGTACTAGAGTTTATAGATGAATTAGTAATTAAAGTAGTGAAAAGCGGACAACATTAAGTAAATAAATAAAAAATAAATATGCGCTCACGCCTGTAACCCAGAGGGGTAGGCAGAGATC
>JWHW01058221.1:367361-378247 GCA_000931545.1 Papilio glaucus
ATATAAGACTCATAATACTTGTTAAAAAAATAGATTTCTTTGTTAAATGCCTATCTGTTCCTAGACTAAATATCACAGATCAGGAAAAGGTGTACGTGAGTATGTTTGATAATTCTCCTCAAGGAATATTAAACATTTCTTGTTAGGTTCATTGTTTATTCTTCAATTTAATAGCTGTGATACGGTCGGCGCGTGCAGTTATTAATGACTAATTGTGCTAACTCGAAGTATTTGCAGTTTGCCACTGAATAATCACACAGATAAGAGTTGCTACGTAGCCGGCAACAAACTTGCATAGTGTTAACATAACATATGCATTATAGAAGCATATTTTGAGATTTTATTAAAATATAATCATTCGATTGAATTCTGGTCAATAAGCTGTTTTATGACAGAAAAAGTAAAATGAAATTATTTGCGGTAAAACATTTGGCGTTAAGTAGTATTTTTATTTTATTTGTGTAACGCAGCACACGAGAACCGGGCGACGTCTACAAATCACAACCAGATCAGTGATAAAGCCGTTGCATAAATGGACGAGCTTAACCGACTCAAAGTAAAATTATAGTGGAACGATACTCAGGAGTACGATGCCATTAAAATACCAGAAGCCCGAGCCCCTTCTTATTCCCATTACGTCTTCTCCTTTTCATCATCGCTACGCAAATGCATCTGGTTGTTGCGAAGGTTATTTTTAGTTTGATGGCATAAAAGGGCAAACGAGCAGCGGGTAGCGTAATTTTATGTGACCACCGACGCCCACGAACATCTACAACACCATAGAAATCGCAGATGCGTTGCTGGCCTTTAAGGAAGTAGTTCGCTCGTTTCATGGAGGACGCTGAGTCGTATTGGTTTGGAAATACCGCTGGTAACATAACCACATTCCACAGCGCAATTGTGCGATGCAGGAAATTATGCGAAAACAGCGCGGTAGTGGAATTCGAACCATCAAGATGATGTGGATGGTATTCGGAGCTCTATCTTGTTGAGTGATGACAAATATCAGCAGTAGTAATAGATCCAAACACGTCTTCAGGACACTCCTACTAGGTATATGCGGTGATAAATGCAAGAGACGCGACGTCTCTTTGCAATGCCAAAGGATCTGTCTGCTACGAGTAGCGGTGGTGACATAATATCAGATGAGCAGCTCCACATTTGCCACTCTCTTCAATAAAAAACATGGAAAATCAAGCCAGCTCCTGATTTGTTCATATGAATATCATTTAATAATTAACTTGGCAAAAAAAACAATGCTTATGTTGCTCGCTTATAGAAGACCTAAAATCGGTTCAGTAGTTTTTGAGTTACCGGATCAAACAAAAAGATTAAATCTTTTTGTAATATTAGTAAATATAGATAAAACCAAACAGTTACTGCATGTGTTGAATTTGAGTTGAGAGAGAATTTATTGAAATTATATAATTTAAAAATGAAGAGTGATATTACCAAGCGCGCAGGTCGCACAATTTACCATATAGAAAAACATTTAAACTTTTTTCTGATACAACAATGTGAAAACCATTAAATAACCAATTTGTTACCTTCTTGTCAGACACCAAATAACATTATTTGGTGTCTGACAAGAAGGTAACAAATTGTTTATTTTTTATACATATAAAGTAAAGACGATAGACGGAAAATGCGATAAAAACAGGTACGATGACAATTTACAATGAGACAGGCAAAAGTTTTACGTATGTTTTTAACCGACTCCAAATAGACGGAGGTTATCAATTCGGTGGGTTTTTTTTATGTATGTACATTTATTACTCCGTGATTTATTATCGGATTTCGATGATTCTTTTTTTGTTCGAAAGTTAGTGCTCGCCAAGTGGTCCCATTTTTTTTAAGTCAAGATCTGAGTGAGTTTTTGAGTTATTCTTAATAATGCATAATATGACAAAGCTGAGTTTTACTTTCTTGGCTTACGTAGGCTAAACTATATGACTGACATTAAAATAATGTATGAAATATTTGTAGCCCTTTAAAGAAGCTAAATAAAAGTCCGCGATGACATATATCTATCTTGTATGGTTGTCTCACAATAACCATTTTTTTCTTAGGAAATATTAAGTAAAACGCATACGCCACTTACTATGCTATTATTCGTGTTCGGTATGAATTCTTATCCATTTAAATGTGTTTATTATCAAGAGAATTTAATTTAGATTATAATTGCCCTTTGAACTATATCATTCTGCCCAATAGTTTAGAAGATATCAAGAGATTAAACCCCAAAGTAAGTAAAAACTACGTGCAAGAGATTTCAAAAGCCGCGCAGTAGAGGGCTAGGCTTAGCGATGTGTTTAGTACTATGTACTTTTGTTTGTTTTCATGTATTATAAACACTAAAAAGTTAAAAAAAAAACTACGTTTAAAAAAACCGACTTCAAAAACTAAAAAGTACAAAATAACTTAATAAATATTTAATTGAATACACCTCTTATACAAACCTAATACCTTTAATATTCATAAAATACTATTATTTGTATTTTTGAAGTCGTTTTTTTTTTAAACGTAGTTTTTTTATAACATAGAAGCCGGTAAAATAAAATTAAAATTAAAATATTTTTTAATTTTTTTTGTTAACATATTAAATTTACCCTTCTATTTTTTTATGTATTTGTTCTATGTTCATTACCTATCTATTGGGGAGTATAAAATGGGTAACCCTGTTGCGGGTCGCCTTCTCGAATGAGAAGAAGAGGCGAATGCCTCTTTTTCTACTCTTTGTTGCCATATTCATTATATTATTAGGTGATATCTGTGGATATTAATTAAGAAGTGTTCGATTTTGTATCTGATGAGTTTCCGATCGGCAATATCTAGACCTCTCTCGGAGAGGAGGCCTGTGCCCCTGCAGTGGGGAAAATTCTAGAAAAGGCTGATTTATTATTATTATATTATTTATAATATCTAGGCTCTACTCCTGCACCTCTTCGCCTCAGCTTGGAAGCGATTACTAGCTCGCAAGTTTCACAAACTCTCAGGCATAGACAAATAAAATAGTGAACGAAATTTTTAAGAACTGAAAGTTTCTATAATAAGTATGAAATTCAGAGCAATAAATTTGTTCCCATTACACTATATATACTATATGTGTATACTATCCATAGTTAGGTCACAAATAAATATCATACTTAACGATAAAACCAAATTATTGAAACGAAATATATAGACAGTAAACATATTGTTTTGCACACGGGTTTATTACACCCGTGTAGCTATAATAAGAACTGTTGATTTGATATCAACATTGTTTTCGGCGTAGTTTTACGGACACGAAGTAACATTAATCATCGTACTTAAACGCTTCTATATGATCTACTCGATACTTACTTGCTAATAGATAAATTAGTATAATTAAAAAAGGCCTTTGCACACGATGTTTTTGTCTTTTTGAGCGGTCACGACGCGCGTTTTTGATCTGCGCGTTATCTGCGCAAGGATCGTGCGCAAAGGTCACAAGGCGTCGACGGTCTTGCGTTCGCTAGGCGTCCTAATCGCGTTCAAGCCGCGTTATCAGCGCGCACAAAAAACGTCGTGTGCAAAGGTCCTAAGACTATAAGCGTAAGGTAATAACAGATTGAAAACAATTTAAACGTAGTGAAACGAAAAGAAACCGACTTCAATTTGCGAAAATCCTGAATAACTGTGAAACCATCTATCGGATCGGGATAAAATTTAAATGAGACCGATCTGGAAACAAAAACTATTGATTGCAAGCAAAAATAATTGAAATCGGTTCATAAATATGGAAAATCTGAGGTAACATCATCATTATCTAAGGCTCTACAGCCGCGGGTGGGCTTGGGTCTGGTCAAATAAATTTTTCCATGTAGGTCTACTTTGGGCTTCTTGTCGCCAGCTCTTGACGCCGATATTTTTTAGATCTCGCTGGACGTCATCCAGCCATCTTATCTTCGGCCTACCCCGTGTTCTACGACCCTTTGGCTGACTTTCCAACAACTGAGGTAACAACCTCCTTCTTTTTTTGACAAACAAGCTTGCAAATTGAACGTTGCAAATTGAACGTAGATAGATACCAATATTGGTCTGTAGACTTAAGATAAGACTGTTTGTTAATTAAGTTGTGCAATCAAATAAAGTGGGTACATAATATCAATGGAAAAATCAGTTAACTGGCATCATAAAAACAATAGTTAGTTATTCTAAGAAGAATTCCTTAATTAAACCATTGCTACAGATATTTGCTAGTTTCTTGTTAATCATTTTTATCAATTAATTTATCCCATGGTCAAATGCACTTACCAGATCGATCCATTACTCTTTTTTATAACTTAATAATACGCATAAACATGACTAAGTAGTCACCTTAAGACGTAATTCACGTCTCATCAGACCAAGAAATTTCTAGAACAAAAGCGCCATTACAAATTAATCACAGTTTTGTTTACGCGAGAGATAAATGTCATGGTCGTAATCACCAAGACGGCTTCTCAAAAAAAATTGTTATAGGTACTAACTATTCGCTTGACAGTCAACAAACCCTATGCGTCGTATTCATAAATGGAATTATTTATTCAGACATTCTAACGAAAGGCGCAGGTTTTATATATTTTACCCTCTTATTCAGATCTAGTACTAATTTGCGAAATTGTTTAGGATAGTTCATCCATGAGTGACTGAAAAGTATTGTTATTGATAGAGCGTTAATTCTATATCTGGTAAGATTATTTGTTCCAGAAGTTTAATTCTTATATTAACTTAATTAAACTATACGTAATTGATCTGACAGAAAATAACAATCTGGCGTTCGAATTTTTTATCAACATCTTGAAATGCGCACTTGTTTTTTATTTTAATACAGTTCTAATTTGAATGTAATTTTATTTTCTGTATCCACAAGTTCTAGGTAGATGTCATCAATTTGTTCAGTAAAAAAGGGATAAAGGTCTATAATTCGTATCTTTTCATATAGATTATTTGAAAATAAAATAGCCAATTTCCAATAGCAAATACTTACATAGTATAAAACTAAGTTGCTTCCGCTGTCTGTTCCCTTAGATCTTTCAAACTATGCAAGGGATTTTATGCGGTTTTCAGCAGTAGACAGAGAGATTCAAGATAAAGGTTGATATGTTTAATATATGAATATTATAGTACAGAAAAGCAGAGGATTTCAAAGATTTGTAATTTTTTTACTTTTACTCTCCGAAAGTTAACTAAACCTTACGAGATATTATTATTATTAAAATAATGTACTACGGAATTATATATCTTAAAAAGATCTACAAAAAAGTCCGCGATGGCACATTCTAACTTCTAAAAACTTGTTCACATACAACGAGTTAATTGAAAAGCCTTTTAGACGGATTAATCTTTATCAACGTAAATACGTTAGTTACCTTAATCATTTAACGCACATTGTATTAATCCTGTACACCATATAATTTAAACGATTATCTTATGAGTTATCGCAACATAAAAACTGATGCGCGTGAAAATAAAGGACCTCATACCGATGTCGGGACTGTTCGCTATAACAAATACAGCAATTATTATAAAATTAATTCACCTAATAAGGTAACACAACAAATTAAATGTAAGGGGAAACGTTTGCCGTGTCAGCTAGTTGTATTATACAGTAACCGGCAGCCAGCCAAAGCAAATAGCAGCGTAATTGTTAAAAGTGAGCAAAAATGCGTGTGCAAAATATTTGACGCAACAAACTCGTGGGAGCATGGCGGTACAAATCCTTTGTTCAGCTAAAAACTAAACTTTAAATGGCAAACTGATTTTTAAGACATTATCCAAACATAAAAATAGCGAACGAAATGTCAAGCCACGCTCGCTTTGCGTATGTATGAATTATAGAACTTATAACATTACAATAAAAGTGAGTATGAAAGGCATGGAAAGATAGTAGTAATCACTGGTAGGTGACCTTTATTCCATCTTAACTATTATGGTTTTACGTCAATGGCCTCTATAACACTGGTAATTGGACGCTATCTGAATACGCTTGAATGATTTGATAACACTAAATAATTTTATGATCAGAATAATTATAAATAAATACCTGACATTATCATAATTAAAATAACAACAGTTTAAATTCGGTGCAACAAACATAGTGTACGTTTCGTTTCTACTTACAAAACCTATTCTGGATGCGCTGCTTTTCTGTACTATAATTTTACCACCACTGCGCTTTACTGAAAAACATATTAGGAATGATACTCGAGTACCTGCACGGTTCAGATTACAGAAGTAAACCTTCATCGATCCCCAACGACTCATGTTGCTACTCGAATGTCGGCGAATATTCTAGTCTTTCAAATATATATCACAAAGAAACAAATATGTTTACTTCTTATTTTTTTCTGTGTCATCATTTCTTAATTGTAGTCGGTTTTTCTGACAATTCAACAGCAACTTGCTTGACAAAAATAAAAAAGATAATGCCTTGGGCATCTTAATGTGAAATTAAGACACGCCAGTGTATTATTGCACACACATATGTATTTCAGTGCACACACACACAATAAAATAAAATAAAACACGTACGACGTGGATGTTTTTTCATTTTACTGAGTTTCAGTTCATTCATGGACTGACTTCAATAAAAATAATATTGGCTTGTGGCGTAAAAGTTAATTTACTCTAAGCGAAAGGCAACACTATCGGTCGTTTAATAACAGACTGTTAGGTATTAAATTCATAATTAATATGTTATTTAGTTTCGTCTGAAATATGATGAGCGTAACCACATCATCTCGTTGCTGACTGAGGTAAACCAAAATCATAACGTTCATAGTATTAGTTTAAATTAGCCCACATAAAATAAGAATTGAAATTATCATATAGAATGTATGAATTACTTTTTAAAAACAACGGTAAGTTTAAAAAGCAGACAAACATTTTATTACTTATTAAATGTTTTTTTATTATCTGGAATCTCTTATATCTACTTATATTTAAATTTAGTCCGCCAGATAAAAATGTCGCGTTCGAATTTTTCAATTGAAACAAGGACAAACCTTGGTAGACGCATGTGCTTTATCGCATAAAGAGAAAATAGATGTGCTCTCAATAGAAATCTCAAATCATTATCTGCACAAGGTTATCGATCTGATTAGTACAACGGGGGCAAAGTTCAGCGCCCCCGTTGTACTAATCATAATTCCATTCAAATGGTTGTTTATGGAATAAAACTACAAATATTTCTTTATTTATTTTATTAATCTATAATAAATAGTTACAGTCAAAGGTTACTAATTTTTATCAGTTATAATAAGTGGTTAAATTGTTTAATTGAATATTAATACATAATTATTAATATAAATGCTGCATACATTATAAACATTTAAATTTTGGCTTACGCAAATGATTTCCTGTTATTAGCATATTATCTGATGACACCAGGGTTAGACACATTTATAATTTAATTTTAGTACAGTAAGAAAAAAAACACATATATAATATACCTTCTTGAAAATGAATGGAATTGATATATAAATAAAACTACTTAACAGTTTTTTTATCCCTAAAAATCCCTGTTCCCTTTTATCGCACTTCCTGAGCACTTCGTACCACATACGCCTCGCCATCTTTGATTTGGGGCATTTTATGTCGTCATACTTTATTAGCAATACGACTTCCACCCTGTTCCATCACCAAAACACATTCGCTTTCTACCTTTACATCAGCGCCGTTTAACTTTTATATTTCTTCCTATGTTAACACAGGAAAAAATTCAAAAGTATCACCACAATTTCCTAGTATTACTACAGTAGCGCGTCGATTATCTGAACTAATTGGGAGACATGTGTTCCGAAAACCGAATATATTAAGAATAAATAGGCACTTGGCAAAAGTACCGTTTTGAAGACGGCCTTAATTTTGATCTGTCCAAGTGAACCTCCTCTGATAATCCCTTGGGCATCTTAAGGCTGCATCTAATCAAAGCATTTTATCTTTAGTAGCAATCTTAATTTTCTGAAACATTTGATGAGAACCTGCAGGCATACTACTACGTACATAGGTACTAATTAGCAGTTCGGTTAAGCGGTCATTCGGATAATCGACGCTCAATGTTCACTCAACACTATTATTCGATAATTTCCATTTTATCTTTTCTGACTACCACTCCCGGACATAAATAAAAAATGTACAATGAAAGAAATATAAATCCATCAACAATAGAAATTCATTTTGTTGTCATTCTGTACTAATGCGATTTTTATATAATACAGCTGTCGCGAACTAATGAGCATTAGGGAGGTAAGATAGACTGGAGGAGCCATGAAGTGACTACGTCTTGACACAAGCACTACAGGACGCCCCCTTCCCAAATTTTCTACGAGGGATATTTAGAAATTTAAGAACACAATCTAGAATACGTAGAAGTAATTGCTTGTTCCAAATTTTTAGCCAGGACTAACAATAACCCAGTGTTATATCTATGTTGTCACACATTGGCGTTGTTATCTCCTTAGGATACGACGTCAATGCGTCGCGACCAATTTTATGTGCATATTGTAACATTAATACTTTCCCCCTGGTCTTCTGACTGGAAGCCTTGGCTATCATTTGGTTTTGTAAGGACACAGTAGATCTACAAACACATACATGCCAGACTAATAACTATTATTTTTGCTAACACCCATGAATTCAGTTGTGTAAACTAGATTGTGCCACTTTCTATTTCGAAAGATCTGAATTATCTCTATGTCAATAATCTTGCATATTTTGTAGTATTTTTGTTTGTCTTACTGTCTTAAGTGCTGGCATGAATGTGTATTTTCAAATTACAGCTTAAATCTATTTGGCTAAATAGTATGAAAAATTAAAGTCGTCAATGGAATAAAAACAGCAGGATTTTTTTTAATAATAACATTGAATTAAACATTAAACAGTTTAGAGGCCGGCCAAGTAATAAATACATGAGTATACGCGACATCTAAATCTAGAGCTTACACATAATAAATATTTAAAATTATAAGACAATACTTGTAAAGTATGCATCGCCTTGAGGAATAATTATAATGTACCTATATGATACAGAGAAATTACTTCTATTACCTGTCCTGGGCATATCCTACAATACGGCACTGCGATGAAATATTGCAGTTTGGTACAGAATAATCCAGCAATTTGAACTGAGAGGTGTTTGCCATCAGACCAGTTTGTTTGCTGTGCACACACAAAAATAAACGACGGTATCGTTATGCTGTCCCAGTTTGGATGCTCTGATAATTTCTGTTTCAAAGTACATTCAACTAAAAATAAACGAAATAAAATTATAGAGATTAAAAAAATATAAACAATTAAACACTATGTCATAATTTATTTTATACAGGATAAATATAGAAATAAAAAAAATATCACAATTAAAAATTAACGTAAAATAAATATATTTCTGTGTCCTTACCCATTCAGAACCTGTTAAGGTTGATCATCAATGGACAGCGATATGACAAATTACTTAAATATACAAATGTACTTAACAGTTCTTAAGTTATAGGTACTCTCTACTTTACATTGCATTTTTGATAGAAGAAGGTGATAAACGAGCAAACGGTTCATCTACCCATAAGCATCCGCAACAAGTTGCAGATGCTTTGCCTATCTTTAATCGAAAGGATAAACAGAAACAAGGATATTTCCTTTTCCTGTTTATCCCCTAACCCTCAAATTCTCCTTTCCTTCCCATCCTTTATATATAATAAACGGATGGGAAGGGAAAAAGGACTGGAGTTGATCATCCGGCACCTCACTTCACAGACTGTTATTTTAACAACAATCTCATGTTAAAATAATCAGTAACGTTTTAAAGCGCTTAGAAGAATTACTATGCGCCTAGAAAATCGGTATTTTCCTTTAATGGTGCACCCAGTATGAAATACTAAAAGGGCACCGCGGTGGTTGCGCTTATTATCACATGTTTCGACGTATCGTCGACTGCTACGTGGCAGAATGATGTATTACTTTTTGTCTGGGCTCTCAATAAATTCGATAACACATATAAGTTTTTGTGTTATTTCAAATATTTGTACAGCATGTACATAGTGTCTATTTTAAAACAATGTTGCCAATGGAATGGTAGATTGGTACAAAAACGCGTACGAGTTGAATACAGTAAGTGGCAAATTATTGTACGCGCATCATTAGCCAATTCATTCTCCTCTTGAACGTACTAATCTATAGGCTACATTGAGGCAATGTAGTTTCTCTGGTGTTGTGGATGTTAAAAAAAATGTAGGCGGCGGGCTTTTGCCCCGCACCTCACTTCACACCGCAACTGCGTTCAACTCGTGCGCGTTTTACTATCGATGGCCATTTACAATTCCAATATAAATATGTTCTTCAGTATATTCAAAGCCTGCGCTTGAGTATCGTTTTGTGGTACCAAGTCCATGTTGACGTGCTTGGCAGCTTGCAGTATTTTGTAACAGGATGCGTCTTCTGGCAGCAGCTTGTGGTACACCTCCGCGAACATCTTCTTGGTAGTCTCTCCGTGGTATGTGAGAGGGTCCAGGATGTCGGAGAGATCGGAGACCACTAGGAGGCAGCATATGTGAGCGAGCGTCACGCACAGCTGTAAACAACATAAAATATTGAATTTATTTGAAAGGTTTACATTTCATGTATCGAGTATTGCAATAATACATTTCGGTCCATCGAACCAAAATATATGATTACAATACAATACTCTTTGGGGCAAATTGGAGTATAATTTAAAATTATTTTGACTTGTAGTAATAGTTGTTATAATTCATCAAAATGCGTTAAATATGTCCCGAAAGTTTAAATTAACACCATTGCCATATAAAATTATTACAGATGACAGTTTCGATGAAAATAGACGACGCATTCACTATGCTATTTGGAGTGAACATTGCAAGTGGTATATT
>JWHW01058221.1:391281-412119 GCA_000931545.1 Papilio glaucus
TGCTACAATCTTAAAATTACAATTCAAAATAAAACACGAGTAACAATGCAAACTCAGAGCAATAACTTAATATATGATATTATTTAAATTTTGTATAAAAAATCCTCAATAGAATAAAATGAACGTTTCAGCAACCATTTCTACAGATTAAATTAAAAGATTTTACCGTTCAGTGCCTTCATATCAATAGGTAAAAGATTCGAAATCGTCCCAATTAGTAAGCTTTTTCTTTAGCTTACGTCGTTTTACAGTTGTATGCGATTGTTTATCGTAGAACGTCAAATTGTAAATTATTCATCTGATTATGAACTAAGGAAGTTCATAATCTGTCGGTGACATATAATGTAACATACACTTCAACGGTTTTTCATTTTTTATAACATAATGATATGTAGTTGCATTGATTCTTGTAGTTAACTTTAATTTACGTTCAGTTGTATTTTTAATCTAAACTGTTTGGATTTTTTTCTAAATTTCAATCACACTGGATTGATATTGCTCAACAGCATCGAATATTGAATTGTCACCAGCGGTATTCTCCAAACGATAGAACTTACTTAAGGCTCTTTATGTGAACCTTTAATAGTATTACCACAAAGATCATCAACAGATTTGCACTTCCTCTGGTTTGTTAACAGGTCTATTCGAGCTAAATATAAAATAATCTCCCACTATCAATTCACTTTATAATTCATCTGTAGTGTTCAGGTCCACAATTGCTCCGTCATTTATGCGCAATGGAAATTAAAGAAAATGAAATAACGACGTTGATATGATGCAAACACGCCATCGATTTTGACGCCGCCACATCTACTACATTCCCTAACCGTGGAATTGTAAAAAGTGTGTATTCATACTTAATATCAACAATATAATGCCGTTAGAAAGATGTTAAAAGACCACCTAACGCTTTTTAAATAAAAATTGCAAATAATTGAGAGATGGCCACCCATTGTAGCCAGTGGTCCTCATACCAACATACTATGGTTTCCATGGTTACCAACGTTTTCTTCAATTTTGTTGATTGCTTCAAAATTGAATTTTTGGTAAAATACAAAAATTGAAAGAAACGAGGACACTGTGAGACATACAACGTAGCGCCGATAGTCACTGATTTAGAATATTTTAAGATGACCTTTGATGATCAAAAAAATTATAAAGGTTTTATAAAGCATCCATGGCAAACAACAATAAAAGATGAGTTTGTTTCTACCATCAAATATGGACATAACTCAATATATAATCCCCATTACAAGAAAAAGAATCAAATAAAGCCAGATATTGCTCGCACCAAGTTTACCATAATTGGAAATAGAATTACAAAAGAGTTTATTTATTGCGTAAAATTAGTAAGTGGACTTTATAAATACAGAAGAAATGATTTTGAAGCTCCTGTAGTACGAGGTATCCTAGTTAAAGCATTTAATAACATTTTATTACATTCGACAATATTATGTCATACAATATTCATCCTCTACTTTAGACATGTAGGGTATAAATTTAAAAAAAAGTAGTTGGGCTGCGCGTTGATAAATATTTTGAACTAATTTAAACATAGGTAAATATTTTTGCCTCTTTTTGTATAAGAAATGAGATTTAAGCAAAGGAAACTTGGCACTTGATTATCTTAAAAGCAAGTGAAACTATGAAAAACGGATCGTCAGTCTACAAATAACCAGTAACATTTGTTCCTGAACATATAACACAAAATAATAATAATTATTAGTTGTTTTACAAACCTACGGGTTACTTCCAATACTTATGCATTAAGTTCGCACAGTTTGACTGGACAAGTAACCGTAATGAGGTAATCAGAATAATCCCAAATATGAGTTTAGTTTATATTATAGCTAGCCAACCACCCAACTTCGTTCCGCCTTAGAATTAATTTATATTGTGTTACCTTATTAGCTGTATTAATTGCTAGATGGGTTACACCGAGGTCGCTCATTGAGCTTATGGGGCGTTCGCTTAAGCACAGTGGGCGATGGCGGGCGGAGACTAATAGTCCCCATATAGGTGTGAGACACGAGTTTGATTTTGTTTTCTCACGCATTAGTATTTATTTTGCTAATATAAGCATTTAAATTATATGGTGTAAAAGATTATCATAATGCATGAAATACTTAAGGCTATTTATTTATTCACAGGTGTAAATGTAGTGGAGTGGCCCCAAGTTTGGAATGATTTGAAACTGCAATACGGTGGCCTGGCTTATTGCATAACGAGCGAAGTTGCAGTTATTGTTAACAATAAATTTCTTGGGGGCGAAAAAGAGTTAAAAGGATTGATCGAAGCGAAGTATAATTATCACATATGCCCGGATTACTACAAAGAATCAATTGCAGAATTTACGAAATATATCGACAATTCTGGTGTATGCGTTTTAATATACAAGAACATTTTATAAACATGAATATCTTATAAGAACAAGTATTTCTACCAAATACCAAATACCTCGTCTTCCGCTTGTTTTCTGCGAGGTTGTGGTTATCTTTGTTCGAGTCTGCAAAGGAGAGATCTAGCAGTGTTGTTAAAGAATTTTTTTAATCTTTCAGAGGCCCTGCGTTTACATGCACTTTTTCATTGAGGGCGATAACGACATCTCTGGAACTTTAATTTTTATGGTACGAATATTTTTTATTACTTTTATTAAATTAAAGAAAACTTAGTACTATTTACTCTTACCAAAAAGAGTACCTAAACATTTTTATTCCAGTTATATTCAGATATAGTACCAAGAACGTGCGAGAATTTCATGCGATTGTGTAAAACGAAAAGGGGGGGTTATGCTGGCACGCCCGTGCATAGGATAGTAAAAGACGGTTGGATCCAATGCGGCGGTTTTAGTTTGAAATCGACCAACTTGGACTGTGAAAATTTTATAGTACCTCACGATAGACGCGGAGTATTATGCATGGCTAATGACGGCAGGTAATATATCTCCTGTACTCCAAAAGGTAGGCTTCGATTTAGTATCTAAAAAGTATGGCTTGGCCGTTTAGTAATTGTCACACAAACTGTTCCTAATGAATGTTGTGTCACGTTCCACGACTTTTGACAGTGGGTACACAACAATCCGACGAACCGGGTATATCCGTTTCCGTGCACATACGAAGCGCGCGTTAGTATGTGTACGAATGCATGCCGGACGTATTGGTAATTCGTACACCGTTTTCATACTGTCGAAAACATTAACATACTTAAAACATGTTGTTGTCTGTGTTTTGTTGAAAAAAAACTGAGATGACAATACGTTTTACGTGAATATTTTCGGCAATGTGAACTCACGGTTAGAACGCGCGTTACCAAAGGGCGCTCCTCAAATCGCCTATAGTGTACTTATTAGTTGTAAACGGCCGAGCAATGATGCTTAAAAAGCTGTCATTAAAGCTAAAGATAAAATTAGTAATTTTCATATGTACAAGGTAAATGTTGGTACGTTCTAAAAATAAGGCCGTGGTTCTTCTGTCACTTTCACGAAATCGTCCTAAATGAAAAACTTTAGTATGAAAAAAAAATTGTAGGCACAAGGACTGTTCAACTCAATTCTTCGTATTATTGCAACCCGCACCATGGATGGATCAGAAATATGTCGCATTCGGACAACTCATAGACGGAGAAAAAACATTACAAATGATAGAAAGTGTTCCGACGTGGTACGAGAGTCCGACGTCCGAAATTATTATTTGCCAAGCGGGTATATTAAACCTGCATTGTCAAGAGCTGGTTGTGTGCAGAGGGATTAATGAATATATCCAAAACCATATTGAAGATTCTAATGAAGTCGCTGACGTTCTTCGCGAAGTAAGTTATGTGTAACTTATGTATATACCTAAGTGTAATTATGTGTAAGTCATGTGTAGCATCGTGTGCGATGGACATATCAACGATATAAAGTATTACTAAGTATATTACTTGGCCTATACAGCGACGACTGACTCACAACCTGTCATGTTGCTTCAAATGAGGTGATCGAGTTCAACGACTGAGTTTTCTTTGAAGCAAGCGATCAGACGTTCGTAGTCATACATTCGTGAGAATACAAACTTATGCAAAAATCAAAATTAAAACTTGAAATAATTTAAAAACACGTTACCCATGTTATTACAATTCGTATTACTATTGTATCTGACCAGAAAAAAACACCCCAAATTTATTTCACCCTTTTACAGTTTATATGTATTCTAAAGTACCATTTGTTTTATAATAGTTCATAATCAATAAGCTATATGCAGAACTAGATGACATAGAGCTTGCTCGACAAATGCAAGAAGATGAGGAGGGTGAACTTGAAGATCGTACGAATGTTCGGGAAACAAAAAGGTTAGATCGGTTATATGGTTTTATATCAAGTGTTATAAACATGTTGAAACAGAAATGTAATAACAGTTAATAGATTTTAAGATAATTATTTGTTTGACTTAATGTCTTTAACTTAAGATTTAGATAAAATACTGAACAAGCCAAATACAAAGGAAATCCTATACCGGTTCAGACTCTTTTTGTAGAGGAAAGATTAAATATTTGTTTTCATAAAATTGATTAAACATCATTATATTGCAGATTTTTACGTAAAAAAGAAGACATAGAAAAACAATTAAAGAAAGGTCAATCTACAAAAGTAGTAGACTTTGAGTCTTTTAGCGATGAGGAAGAAGATTACTTTGTCGAGGGCTACGAGTCCACGAACCCGTACAACACGGAGGCCACGGAGGAAGAATCCCAGAAGCCAAGCACATCAATAGACAAGCCGAAACGACCATTTTACTTTCCCTTGACAGATGTAACGTATCCTGACGAAATTGACTCCACACATGACTTGAAAAAGTTAGTTTTCCATTGTTCTTTGCTTTCCAAGCAATATTCATAAACTAATTAGTGAATATTTAGAATTGTGCTGAATTTAACAGCATCAAACTTAGCATGGATCGGTTCCGAAAATATTCTATGTTAAGTGTAAAACAAGTTCTCATTAGTGGCATAAGACTTAATAGCATACACAATATCATAATTTCTTTTATTTCTTATTAAAGTGAGTCGACGAACAAGCGTTTTGTATGATATTAAGTGATTAGCGTTATAGCGTATTTTTAATGGTATCTAATTGAAGTTGTAATAATATAGATATTATGCCCGCAAACTTTCAAGTCGCTCGGACAAGTTTGTAAAAATTATATCGATAGGTTCCGTTACATACACACAGAACATCTCAATGTTTATAAGCATTTTAAACATTAATAGTTTTAATAACAAAAAAGCATGAACAGTATAAAAAAATTGTATTGTTATTTTAATTTGGTAATAAATGGCATTTTTCTTAATCTTTAAACAATCTCAAAACCTGAAGATCCTAACCAAACTAGAAAAATATTCCATTGTCCTTGGTCCTTGATGTGTGCAACGTTTCAAATTAATCCGACGTTTTGAAGAGGTCGAAAATCACGTTCAAAGATTCCGTTACATATAAACAATCATACATACACACCAAGCTAATAAATAATTTCAGCGGGAAACTGATAAGTGTAATTAATTACCTCTTGTTCGAGCTGGTACTCTGTGAGATCGTTATTGATTCTCGGTTTTGTCTTCAAAGCACTCGTAAATCGATTACAAATCCCGCTACAGTTGTCTAGTTCACACTGCATTGCACGACTAGAGAACGGTGGTTTTCATAAGGGGACTAAGTCACCAAGATAATTCTTGCAAATTTTTGAAATAATTCTCTTGGTACCGGTATAGAAGTATACACCTATACCTACCTAATGATCGTACTATTCAAAAAGTAATGAGTATTATTAATACTTCTAGATTTATTAAAGGGCATTACTGCCTTGAATCGGACCTTCTAAAAGAAACACCGAAGAAGACTCCCAAAGAGCATGCCGTGTCGTATTCTTCAGAAATGTTTCCATTCGTCACCGCTTTTGAGTCAGAAGAAATGTCATGTAAGGTTCCCCAAAATTCATTTTGTATCTACTAACATAAACAATTTATACACAACAATAATTAGATACTCATTACTAAAGCTGAGTTTTATTTAAGTAAATTTAAGGTGTAGGTACATAATGTTTTTATTATTTTCAGTGAGTTCGCTTGAGTCTGATGACGAAAAGGAAATCCGCAGATATATCAAGTAATTTATAAGTTAGTTCTTTTATAAAAGATTAAGATGTTATTTTGTGAGCTGATTATTATAATTATTGTTCAGATTTAACGTGGATCGTGTGAGTTTCGCCGGAGACGTGGTCAGGGCTATCGCCAGAGGCGGCGGCAAATTAAACCTATTTGAAGATGTCAGAAAGCAAGTCATGTTTTTAATTCATAGTAAAGTAGATATTATTAGTTTTGCGGCAGCATCTGTTATTGGAGTCGCTCAGGGTCATAGTTTTCATAACTGTTGATAATATTGCCTTTAATAGGATGTTTAATACTGACTTGATATCAACAGCAGAATTTTAATACAGTAGCCGCAGTCATACAAATAAGTCTAATCTGAATTTACAATTTTATTGCATAGTTATGCTAATTTTGTATTACATTTTTCATTAACTTTGTAGATCTGATGTTATGTTTGACGAAGATGTACGAAGATTCAGGTAATTAGTCCATTTATTTAATGAGGTAGATTATTTATTGACTTTTTACTCCAAAAAGCAACACAAAGCTTGTTGCATGATTGTGTTAAGTCATCGATGATCACTAGGCTTATAAACTGTCAGCAAATTGTGAACTGAACGAATGAGGCCATTAGCTATCGAAAAGTGAAGACTCAAAAGCGTCCTTTTGCTATAGCTTACGTCATGTGTTTACATTTGCGTTACGTGTATGCAGTAAGTGACAAACAATAGCTGACATTTTTTCTTATTATTTTAATTACGCTATCCTTTTTTACACCATTAGACATATGTGAATGTTGCCGTCCGCTACCGGTGACCTCAAAACCCTTTTTACATTATAGCGCTATGCTGGTGATACGATTTAATATTTTACTTAAAAACATTTTAAATAATTTTGTGGTAATTTAATATTTTAGAGAAAGTTCGATAGAACGTCGTCTCAAAGAAGGTCGAGCAAAGTAAGTATCATTAACGTTGCTAGTTGGTTAGTTCCTCTTATTGCACATGGATGAATCCATACAAACTCCTGTCAGAAAATCTTGTTTCCTGTAATACAAGTTTCACTTATACAGAGCAGAATTGTTCAATGCTCCATCCACACGGCTGACTGCAGCCTCCGAGACTCAGCGCGACGCCGTTAATACAACGCTAATAGACTGCGGCGATGTTCGATGTTTTTACAAAACTTGCCACACGATACTGTGCGTCGCCACTTTGATTCGATTTAAAAAATTAGAATATTTAAAGATTAAATTAGTTTAGTGTTTTATATATAAAAACAGAAAGTCATCAAGACAAGGAAGGAGGTCGACAACACAGTCACTGCTTAAGCAAATATTATCTTTCTTGTTTTCAGGGCATCGATGGATCGTCAACCTCCGGATAATCAGGAGAAGTATAAACTTTCCTTTTTTTCAGAACCACAGCTGAATGATTTTTTTTTTAATTTTTTTTCGTTTTTTTTAGAAAAGTTTCTATAGTTGTCCCAGACGTACCGAAGGCTCCAACACGGATCCAAAGGCGTCCGACAGGATATCCTAGAGCGGAGCTCATCGATAAAACAATTTTAAGCAAGGACAGTGTTTTACTAGAGCAAGAAGAGTCCGCAATGTCTAGGTGCATATTATAATGATTCAATACGAAAGTATAACCATATTTTGGGGAGATTTGACAGTGACATACAGTGGTAGTGTTGGCAACATCTGTTGCACGAATGGGCCGGTTTGGCATGTGAAATACCAGGACTTCACAGAAAACAGGCGTCTTCTTCTTCTTCTTAACGTGCCATCTTCTTTCAAAGGTCGTCGATCATCACGGCAATTTGAACTTTTAATGCCGCGGCTCCGAAAAGCGAACGGGTGCTCTTTGCAAACCACCGACATAGGTTCTTTAGCCAGGATATTCATCTGGGACCTAAAGGCTTCTGTCAGCATATTGTGAACTGAACGAATCATTGAAAAATTGACATATCATGTAATTCATATTATTTTTATATCGAACCTAATTATCTCCTTAAACCTTCTCTTTAAACCGATAGCATTGCTGGTGGATCGGTGGACCTCAGAAAAGTTCGTATAGATCCGACGGTGGTGTCCACGGTAACGCCAACCGGTCGCCAGCACGCGACCTCCGAAGCTCAAAGCGCGGACTCCGACTCGGAGGTGCGGCGCCGCTCCGTGCTCACTCGACTGATGAATGACGTCACCACTACGGATCCGACGGGACCCACTCTCAAGGATTATAGGTAAATACTTCATTTTATGAATGTACTACGACTTCGAAATGTTGTTGTTCCAATGACTGCCAAGCAAGCGGTTCATCTAATATTATGGGGCAACTACGTTTTTAATGCACACAAGAGTGGATAAACTGGAGAAGAATTTGATATCAATGCCCTTCCCCTTTCCATCCTTTCCTACTAGTCTTTTGTCATCCATCGAACTGTACTTTGGTGATACGTCTACATAATTGATTTGGGGCATGATGATTGATGGCGTAATGTAGTACACAACCGGCCATTACCAATCTGTATTATGGTCATTAACCCACGTTAAGGATTATGGTCAAGAACTAGTTTGTTCAATATAAAAATATTTTTTTCTCTTTAGACCTATGGCCGATACGAAACAAGGGAACATATTGCTGACTTTATCAAACAATTTCAAGGATAAAAGCGATGACGAAAGAGAGCGATACCTACAACCCACTTATAAAATGGAAACAGCGTCATTCGATCGGGTAATGAATATACAGCACGGTAAGAAAATGGTGCGAAAGGTGTCCTCCGATTACGTGAAGACTTTGGGACAGATTGAACAGACTGTCGAGAATTCTATTCGAAGCATCGAATTCGCTAAGAAGAGGCCGTCGTTGTCCGTGGCGCAGTATCAAAAGAAAAATCAACTGCTTCGGCAAAGCTTGAAAAAAGATAAGGTTGGTACAAAAAAGTACTTACATTTTTTCAAATAAGTACGAAAAGGTGAAGTTTATTATTTAGACACGAAACGCTATAACTATCGAGTCAACGACGTTTCATTACCATCAAACAGATGATTCTTAGACCGTATGCAGACTTCCTAATTAATGAGTTAACCTAAGTGATACCATGATGTATGTGTATCAAGGTATCATTGTCTTAGTAATTTTTCATACAGGATTGAGGTTCTGTTATTATTTTACAGTAAGCCCAAAGAGGCGGCAGTATTTTAATGTATGGCTTGATCGAAACAGTACCACGACCTCAATAAATACTGGCGTGAAGGCGATACTTGTGGAGGTAATTTATAGTTTTGCGTCAGACCTGAAGAGCGACCTGCAGGAGAAAAATCAATGCCCAGACCCAGTTGAAAGAGTTAATCTTGTGCGTTGTTTTTTAAGTCCTAAATATTTATCGTTATGTTTAAACTCTTTTTTTTACTAATTTCAGGAAATGATATAAAATTTTCAACTTAAAACTCTTAATTTCGAAACTTATATTTGTTATTTCTCACAAATGTACTTTAATAAATTTTATTTAAAATTTTACTTCGTTTTATTACTATCATTCGGCTAATTCTTCGAACGTTGAATTTTTTTAGATCCGACAAAAACAAATTGAGAATTTCTAGAAATTGAGAAGTCTATGTCTATTTTTTAAACTTAAACTTTAAACAATGACGTAATATGTTATGGTAATCTTTGTCGTAGTCTTCTTTAATGTTAAAAAATAACACAGCAAATAAATAAAAACGTTATTTAATAACACTGAATTCCACATATAATTTGCCGTCACAACATTATTAATACTACTATATAGGTACATTATAGTTACATCATCACAATGTCAACTTATGTATAGTTTGTTTCAGAGCTTTGCCGTGTATTTACATGTAATACCAAATGTGCCCAAAGCGCTTCTTACGATATTACAACACATAGATAGACAAACATTTGAATGCTTCAAATATATTCGATACAGAGTACAAAAAAGTTCATATCATGTAATAATCCAACGACACTAGTATAACTTCGGAACTCGCTGTACAAAAGCATACGCGGGAAGGTGAGAGTGAGACGGGTGACACGCATCCACGGAAGTCGCATCCTATTGTGCAACGTTGTATCTGCAGTTACTCGAACAAGCATTTGTATCATATATACAGAACTACAAGTGCGGTTCGCACTTCATTATGATAAAATAAATATTTGCACGTTACATATTTATTTTATCAAACATGGCACAATTAGTCCGTATCGGCCTATCTATGTGTTTAAATATCTGCTTAAAACCAATCAGTCATGTCCTTTTACATACTAAGAGCTCCTCTTGTCAAAACATATTCGAAACGGTTACATTTCCTACGGTTTTTTTATTTACCTTTTGTAGTATTTACTTAACAAGTTGCACCTTATTCTATAAGGGTTGTAACCCACTTGCAAAAAATCTTAGAATACTAGTTACTGTTCTAAAAAGGAACAGATTTTGAAAAAAAAAAACACTGAAATTTAAACACATCTGAAAAATGCTATTCTAAGATGGACATAATAAAAAAATATTTCATATTCAATGTAAACAGTATTCTACTGTCTATATGTCTCAAAATACAGTAATAATTTTTGTGAGCCAAATTTAGTTATTCTTCATATATACATGGCATGTAAACTTTAAATGTGTCTTTATTTTATAGTAGACTAACATAAATAATTTGCGACACTACATGTATTAAAGAAACAAATTTTGGAATTACATAATACTATGTGTATGATGCCCATTTATATAGGACAGTGGAACTGCATATGATGTAAGCATTGTGGATTACAATATTATAGTTAAAAACATATCGTCAAAGCTTGTCTTAATATTTTTGTCTATTAATAGAAACTATGAAGTTTTTGTTGCGTTTAATTTAAGTAAGTAAGTATCAACTTGTGTCCGTCACTAAATTTTAGGTACATTTTGTCAGCTAAGAAAGAATCCGCATGACGCATAAACTTTCTTGGACTGTTAAAGTAATTTGTAACGATAGAAAGCTACTTTGCCTTGTCCAAGGCCAACCTATTTTTTATTACTTTTATCTAAACCAAATTTTACAAGACTTAAATAGTTATTGTAAAAATTGCGTTGCGTTGCGGTTGCGATTGAATCAAAGAATCAGATTTTCAGAATCAGACACTCGCTTTCTCTTGTTATAAAACAAAATCATATAAAAAGAAGAAATAACCTAATCTATAGCCATTGTTGATAGAAGGTTAGTCGAGGTAAAAAAGGTTCGTCAGCTTAAAGACGACATTTGCTTGCACCACACACGTTGACAATTAAATAGAACAATTTGATTCGATCCTCATATTGACTAGTAGTGTTTACAGTTTTGAACCTTGTTGTCATATCTAATAAGTATAATGTTATATGCAGTTGACTGCACAGTGCTCAGTGCAGAGGAAGATTTCGTACCTCGACTGTACAAGTGGATTGCAACCCTAAATTGTCCTAACTAATGTCCGTGCCCGTGGCCGTGGCCGAACATGCTCAAGACGTTGTTCTGTGTGGGCGGGGGGGCCTCGTTGTTGTTATTATTCGTGGTTACGGCTTCAGAGTTATTGCGGTTCTCCAACTGTTGCTGCCACATTGAAGCATAGAAACCGTTTTGTCCTAAAAGCGTTACGTGACTGAAAATAGAAACAAATAATTTGATATAATTTTAGGTGTAAATCAATATGTTGCAAAGACGAGAGTTCTGCCTGTCCTGTTCTGAGTTTATCTAGTATAAAGTAGTGGAGACACAGTGTGTCTTATTTCTACACGTGACAATAATTGAAACAGTATACAAATCACGATTTAGTAAGAATTTTGAAAATCTTCAGATCGATTGTACGGTAAAACTGCCACGTCACACAATAATACAAATGTAACTAAAGGATTGTAAAACGAATAAATCCCAAGTGACCAGCATAGTGGTAACGCACGCAGCAAGCGGAACAAACGGGCGGACTTGACCAGCGTGAGTACCACGACCTTACCGGCACCAGCATACCGACGTATAGTAAGACATATTTTTCCCTTTTTCTACCCCTTTATCCATATATCAACTCTTACTTCCTACACACAGGTTGGCTCCTGTAAAACTTGAATAATATAAAAAAAAGATTCAAAATGTTGATATAAATAAATATATGAAGCTTAAACACTCACTTGCCCCTCTCTATGATCTCGCCTTCCCTGAGCACGAGTATCTCGTCGGCGTGGATGATGGTGGACAGTCTGTGCGCTA
This sequence comes from Papilio glaucus, assembly GCA_000931545.1. Lineage (NCBI taxonomy): Eukaryota > Metazoa > Arthropoda > Insecta > Lepidoptera > Papilionidae > Papilio > Papilio glaucus. Next base: position 403,649 of record JWHW01058221.1, read on the forward strand.
TTATAAGAGTCGTCCGGTTTGCACACACGCGAGCCAAGGCCGCCTGAAACACAAACAATTTAATTTTTGTGATCTAGTAGTAAACAATAGATGAAGCTCACATAATCTATAGGTTTCTTATTAAAATACTCAAATAAGCAGCAAGACAGACTATGTGATGCTATTAAGAATTTATTTTTTTTATAGGAGAAGGGGGCAAACAGGCAACGGGCCGCCTAAAGCTAAGTGATCATCGCCGCGCATGAACATCCACAATATCAAAGAACTGTAACTGTATGCGTTGCCGGCCTTAAAGGAAGGAGTAGGCCCCTTTCTGGTAAAAACCTAAAGTCGTATCGGGTAAGGGAAGCCTGTAGGAAGACAGTTTCAGGCAGTATTAACTCTAGATAAATTGCCTCGTAACAGAACTTTCTTGTGTTCTTTTTCCGCTTTATAATAACGAACACTGGCTTTCCTTCTAGAAACCATAAGGCTTAATAACAACAAATAAACTATAAAGTACGCGAAATAATGATACAGTCGACTTTTAAATTATTATCAAACGTTTATGCTACTGGAAAATAAAAATAAAAGAGGTGTGTGCTTAGTCTTACAAACCTGAATATTTCTTTCTGTGTTTGTGTCTAGCGCGGAGGTGGCTTCGTCTAGCAACACAATCGCTGGGTCCTTGAGCAAGGTCCGAGCGATAGCTATCCTCTGTTTCTCTCCCCCGCTAAGACGCAACCCTCTCTCTCCCACCTACAAATTATTACACGTATAAAGTACAGAATAACAAGCCTAATTTTAACTATTTTTTTAAAGCAAGATATTTTTTTAATACAAGATTTTTTTTAAAGCAAATATTATTAAAACAAAATTAGATTACATCATGTTTAAATATTTTTTGGGCTTCTATACACACTGCACGTAGCAACAGCGCGTACGTCCGTGCGTTAATTTTTAATTTAACATTCATTTTGACAACAAACCTGCAGTTTGTTGTCAAAATTAATGTTAAATTTAATTTCATTTAAATAAAATATATGGTTATTCATTTCGTTGATCTAGAAAAGTGTCACAATATCAATGTACGTACCAAATCAAATAACTAAACAATTACCTGAGTATCATAAGCGTCTGGGAACGTTAGAATCCTGTCGTGGATGTCCGCATTCTTGGCGGCAGCTATGACGTCAGAGGTTGGCGCATTTAGTCGCCCATATTGGATATTGTACCTGAAATTATTAAAAACAAACTCATAATAAAACATCCCACAATTCATGTTAAGTTGGTAGCCAAGACTAAAAAAGATATGACATTTCTGAGAATATTGTAGTACTCTCCGATTAATGCTGTGGCTCATTGTTCTGTGCATGCACATTTCATGATCGTATTCTACAATATTCTGAACATACAATACGATGAACTCGTATTTTACTTAGAGTCCGATAACGGTCACTTTATACGAAAATATGATTAGTCAAATATCCAAATATTTAAATATGCAGATTGACAATGCAGATTTGTCAACGACGGAATGCAGTTTACACACTCACAGAATACCTAACTCACCGTACGGTGTTATTGAATAGCACTGTGTCCTGTGGCACGACTCCGATATTCTGCCGGAGCGAGGCCTGCGTGACGCTGCGCACGTCCTGCCCGTCCACCAGCACCGCGCCTTCGTTCACATCGTAGAACCGGAACAGTAGGCGCATGACCGTCGACTTGCCCGCACCACTAGGCCCTACCTGAGTACAATGTACGCTCTCATTAATCTAGGTAAGTAACCATCTTCAACCCTACAGTTTGTTACACATCAAGCTAGAGTTTTTGTAAACAATCAAACGTCACTTACGATACATGGCGGCCATTACACTTTCGTCGTAAATTTTGGATAAAACCTGAGATACAGGAAATTGTATAATATGGATAGCTAATATACAAGGTAATGTGAGAAAACTTATTTTTCGAAAATATTTTGATATTTACGAATTTTAACATAAAAGGTAATGTGCAACGTTTACTAAAATTCAATGTTGATGTGGAGCAAACTATAAATATCACATCAAATATATTATTTTTTTGACAAAATAATCAAGGTAGATGCAAATATGATAATTGTGGAACTAGGAATGGCGAAATGTCTAGCTTTCATGATAATGTTACGAGGAATAAAAATAGAAGGAAAGATTGAGACAACGTTGAAGCATGAAATAATAAATGACTAGTACAATAGCACATCCTTGGTGCGATGTATGGTGCAAAAATTAGTTTGTTTGTGGACGATTCTATCTGAATATGCAGAGTGATAGGCCCATAAACAGAAGAAAGTTATGGTGAGTTTACAACGGCAAACCTATCAAAAGTGATCACAGCGATAATAGATCCGGGTATGGTAAGAGAAGTTTTTTTGTGGAACATCGATCAGAATACGTTCAATGATAGAGATGGCAACAGAACGAAGCGATGGCGAAATAAAAAAAGGATAAATGACCAGTGCAACAGTAAATCTGAGGTGTGATAGTATGACGCGAAGACTAGTTTGCTGAAGGATGAATGATCAATCGGAATGCGTAAATTTTGACCGAAAGAAGCGATGATGAGAAAACTAAAGTATATAATTGACCAGTGCGACAGTAGATCCGGGGGCGACGCGGAAGCTGACGTTGCTGAGTACGAGACGCTCGGGCCCGTAGCCGAAGCTCACGTGCTTGAACTCGACGCCGCCGCGCCGCACAGCCAGCTCGGGCGCGCCCGGCGCGTCACACACGTCCGAGTCCACACGCATCAGGTCGAACATATTCTCCATGTCCACGAAATTCTTTTGGATAGCCCTAAACACGATGGTGGATATCAGTAAACTCGTGAAGAACTACCTACTTACTGGGATAAAAAAGTTATCAAAGCTCGTTTTATACAGAGCTTATTAGAGCCTAAATATGACATGTTCTTTGCTTATCACTATAAACCGAGTACTAATTCTAACAAAAAAAAAATTCTACACACTCGTAAAAATTACCCGAGCTCGCCATTTCTAATAAATAAAAACAAATAAAAAACAATACAGTAAACGATATATAATAAAAAAGTAACAGATCGCTGTCTGTACATGGAAGATATTTGGGAAAAACTATTATTGGGGGCCTTCATAAACGCAATAAAACCCAAAACAATGATTATTAGAATTTTTGTCTGTTTGTCTGTGCGTTTGTTACCGCTAATATCAGGAACGGCTTAACCGATTTGGGTATGGTTTTCACTAATCTATTGTGGTAAGCTTCACTTAACATTTAGTGTTTGTTTTATCTCAATCGGTTTATAAATAAATAGTTATATCAATTTAACTGTGCTACGGCCATATTGTGTCGACTCCACGTACGCGGGAAAAGGGCAGAGAGATGATGATAACGTTACGGTAGTATTTAGTAAGTAATATCATTTCGTTTAAGTAAAATTGCAGGGCGGGTGAAACCGCGGGGAACAGCTTGTATTTTACTATATTACAATATATAGTTATATATATGTAAAAAGAAATTACTATGAGCGCGCACATAAGGGAGTCGGTGAAGTAGAAGGGACTTAACGCCATTAGAGCGTCACGGCATACTACTTGGTTTTACTGCCAAAGCGCACCAATACCAACCAATAGATGATGAGCGCACCAATAGATGTTTTACATCAAATAACCTATTGTAACAATATTGTAGTGAATCCAAGCAGAACGTACGATATATTTCATTCAAGCATTCGGCACGAGGATAAAAGGGATACAAAAAAACGGTTTCCCAAGTTATTAGATCAAGCACCAAGAGCTACAGGTAGGTATGGTTTTTCGGCTACAAAGTTGGAAAGAATATATGAGAAACAGGAGTTGAAGGTGAAAGGATAGTAAAGAAGAGATTCATCCACCAGCAATCACATATGCTGAATGCAGCAATTTTTACAACAATGCGAGGTACTTTTACATTTACATTTAAACACCAGCTGTATTTTATGTGAGTAGTGAGACTTATAAAATCTTATCAAGTCACGTGTCAAATAATAAATAAATAATAAAGTGCTATAAGATAAAAGTAATTATTTTAGTAAGACTAATTAGCCCAGTCACTTAATTGAAAATTATTATTGTAATTTGTCAGTTTAATGTTAATAGTAGTGTAAACATGAGATTATACATTAATTGAAACAAGTCACGCCCCCTACAAGGAGGAGTATATTTAATTTTAGTGGCATATCTTTAACATTTCTTTTGTATTAATATACTTGCAGGATACATATTTTTTTACTTTCCTACGATTATGTCAATAATTTTAACGTCATATAATTTGTTTCTATCTATATACCAGATTTATATATTATATAAATCTGGTAAAAAAAGTTTTAATTTAGTCACGTCTAGCATACTACTTCAAAAATACTTTTCCTTTATTTAATACTAGCTGTTGCCCGCGGTTTTCGCTTCTTATCATCCTCGCTGGAAGATCTTGTAACTTGCTTCGAGTATAATAACTTGCCATAGTATTGAATGTCATGTCATTTGACCATCTTGGGGTGGGGCATATGCAACAAACCTGTAATATGTGCCGAACCAATTGAGCGGCACGTACAGCTGCACGATGTACGAGGCGAATAGTACGTAGTCGCCCACTGTCAACTCGTAGGTTTTGACCACCATGTACACAGCCAATAGTGAGCCAGCCAGTAAGCCTGCAAAATTACTTCTTTGTAATACAAACAACTAGCTTGACTCTCCAGTTCATTAAATTATTATAGTTCGCAAAGTTATTTATGGTACTATAAATAATATTAATATATAAAACGTATATTATCACACTAACCTCCACAAATGATAATATTTTGCAAAGTGTTTAACATGTTCAGAGTTATTAGGGATTTGAATTCTTCTTTCTGTAAATAAAATTTCTCAATTTAGTGATTTACTTTGTAAATATTATTTAAAAAAAACGATCCATATTAGATAATAAATATCAGTATTATACGACGCAAATAAAGTATAAGTAAAATATCACCAGCCTGTCGATTAAAATAAACGTAAATCTATGTAGTATATATTCAAACTTTAAAATTCCTCTTTCAAGTCAAACACCTTATTTTGAGTTTGTTAGTATAAAATGTCCTGTATAATGACGTCACGTTTATAAGACTTCGTTTTAATCGCATGTATACAAGTCATTTTCTACTTGGGTTAAATAACAATACAGCTTACTTGGTAGTTAACAATGGCCTCTCTGTACGAGATAACCTCGTAGCCCTCCGCGCCATAGTACTTGACGGTTTCGTAGTTGAGCAGGGAGTCGACTGAGCGCGCCTTCTGTTCATTATCGGCTAGGTTCATGCGACGCTGGAACTTTGTCCGCCATTCGGTCACCATTATTGTAACAACTATGACAAATAGGAAATTACTTTTAAGGAGGCTTTGTGTGTTACCGTAGTATCTCAATATATGAAAAAAAAAGTTACTCATATTTAGGCATATCCTACTAGTTAATAAAATGTTGTAAATGAACATTTATCTGTTAAGATAGTCTTGTCCCAAGGAGCTTGTGCTTTTTTCATATTTATTTTTTGAAAGGGAGGACACCGTAGATTTATATGCCTTCAGATACCGCGATCCTTACAAATTAAACATTCAAAAGTGAAGATCCATTTTAGGCTCGAAAGCCTGCATGTCGGCGACATTAAAACACACCCCCATAAAAATGGGGAGTATGCTTAACATATTTAAAGAAAGTAAGTAGGTTTGAGTTCTTAAAAATAATATTTATTTGTAGGACTATAGAATCGGTGTTTGTAGAAAAATAAGAAGTAAAATAATCGAAAAGCAAAAAATAATTTAACGGGAATCAGCTGATAATTGTAGTTGTGCATTGTGTCTAGTGCGGGAGGCATGTACCCTGACACTGGTTTGCTATATCTACATCAGTCATCAAGTGTTTGTGTTGCCGATTGCTGACATAAATGCCACTAAATTATAAGACATACGTAGAATTCTAAAACAAAAAAGAATAAAATAAGAGAGAGGTTCTTTATAGACACTCGGTTGGAACGGAGTTCCTTTCGCTATATCTTTTTTGAGTTTGTATTAAATAATGATTAAATAAAAAAAGTTAAAATTATTAATTATTTTGCATATTCTTAAAATTGACGGCAAGCTAAATCCATTGAAAAATTTTGAGTTTCCTAGGTGACTTTTACTCCTCAAAACTCACTGCAAAAAGATTTTTGGTGACATCTTTTATTGTTCAACTTTTTTTGGTCTAGCCCCTCAGCCAACAAACAAACAAATAGCGTGCGATAAAGAACCCGTTCTAAAAAAAAATAAGAAAAAAAAAACACACACGTACCAATATAAAGTACCATAGTGGAGAATACAATAAGTCCGAACCAGACATTAAACTGCGTTACAAAATATATGACAGCGATCACAATATCGACCAGTGTCGGTGTGATAGAGAACAGGATGTACGACAGCAGGTTGTCGATGGAGTCCGTGCCGCGGTCCATCACACGCAGCACCTCGCCCGTCTTACGAGATAAGTGCCATTTCAGAGGCAGGTCGTGAAGGTGTCGGAAAAGCTCTAGCTGAAATAAAAAAATATTGTAGATTTTATTAACAAGGAATAAAATCATGTCAAACTTTTAATATATAAATTAAAAAAAAAATGAATTGTTTTTTTTTTAAAAGGCAAACGAGTAAGCGATTCAAGTGACCGCTACCCATAGGCATCTGCAACAAGGTAATGAGTTTCAAATGCGTAACCTAGCATTAATGGCAGAGAGAGAATAAACAGAAAAAAGGATAAAAAATACATAAAATTATTTGGTCAATTGTAGTAATACACGCATAAGAAATTAATATGGCCCTATTAAAATGTGAAAATATATATTGTTTTAAGTATCAAAAAACGTAATTTTATCATAGTGCAAAAAAGTTATTCTATTTATCGAACATAATATTGTGAGCGCTCAAGATAATAGTGGAATTGACCATAGCTGATTAATTCACGCGCATATTAGTCGAGCTGATTGGAATCATAAAGATTATTTATTGATGTTGTTCGTTTATCTTCAATCTGGATGAACAAAGGTTTTTATTACACCAACCGCAAAGAAGTATAATCAAAATGAAAATAACGACCGTAGGAGTAACGTTCGTCTATAGGAGTGACCGGAAACACGACTTCCCTAAAGCCCATATAGTGGAAGTAAATCACTAAAATATCAATAATCACAGTCTGTCTCTAAATTGTGTGATTTTTCTATCATATTGTATATCTTTCCTACATGAAAGTTGGAATTGCATGCTGGTATTGCGAATGTTCGGCATCGGTCGTTTATTACCAAGTAAACTGCTTCATTGTTTATCACCTATCGCCGAATAGAAGGAAACCAAAGGCTACATTTATAAACTAATATCAAAATGTGATGTGATACCCAAATACAAGGCACAGCACAACATTGCGAGGTTTCAGTCAATATGAACCCGACTCGCGTAAAACCCTAATCCCAAAGATACACTATTATGAATTCCTTTAACATTTTAAATAATATCGTCTGTATCAGATTGGTTTCATAATAAGGTAGGTCGATATCAAAAGCTAAGAAATGTAAATGAAACGAATAGTGTGTACCGTAAAATGGAAATGTATTGTATGTATATTATCTGTTCCGATGTGAATCACAGGCGTTAATGATTTTTATCAGCATTATAAATACGTGACTTCTGGATTCTTTCAATCACCGCGTCATTACACGTCAAAGGAATTTTGTCATTTTTTGCATACCGATGACGATGCCAGTTTGAACGATAAGATAATTGTCATTGTTTACATTGTAATAACGTTTTATTTACACAGGTTCCGCGAGCTTGTGTTGCCGCAGACCTTGTGTCACCTATCCGCAACATAAACATCAATAATTTTTATCTTAATGCGGTGCATGGCAGAGCGACTGTATCGTCAATATTAATTATAAACTCCACGTGTTATGCATCATTATGCAGTTATTAATACAAAATGTTATTTGGTTTGTTTCATTTAAATGTGTATCCCGTATTATTAATCTCAAATTACATGGTTGTGGTTTTGTTATATAATGAGGCAAATGCGTCACGTGATATCCGGTGACCGGCTTGCTTGCTGCTATATGGTGCCTAATTATGAAAAAAAAAACTTTATCGGAATGTGCTCATTTACAAAAGTAAATATATCTTAAAATAGTAACTCACCCTGGCTTTGCTTAAGTAGGTAGACAAATAAAAAATATTCTTGGTATAATGGCTGATAAAAGAGCGTTCTATTCGTCAAAACATTTTTATTAATTTTTGAGTTTATCGGAAAAACGAACAAGCCAATCTTTGCTCTTTATAATAAAATGCAAAATTTTGATGTTTAATAGTTCTACGATACTTAACGATTTGAACAATAATATTTATGACCAGTTTATTGTTTAATTACGAATTACAAAAT
>JWHW01058234.1:6191-20258 GCA_000931545.1 Papilio glaucus
AATAAACATAGTATAGCTTGTCGCTCGCTGTAGAAGCTAGGGCGAAGCAGAAACAACGAATAGACACAGCATGATCGACGACTACCTCTTAAACCTAACCTATTAAGGATTGCATCTGAAATTAAATATTAAACACTAGTACCCGTTTAACGCATCATTAATTAAATACTTGACTTGTAGGTTTTACAATTAAAAATGATTTTTTTTACAGAACCAATACCTAGAGTAATTGGAGATATTAATTTAGATAATTATTATCTTGACCATCAATCACACAATAAATCTGTATACGTTCACAAGAAATTCTTGCCAAAGAGTAAACAAAGTGAATTATATCGTGATCCCGAAATTAATTATGATTTTGTTAAACCTGATACACAAGAGAAAAGTCAACAGTTTGACATTGGAATCGATGTCCAAAGAGCATCTAATGAAAGGAAAAAAGTAAAAGCTTATTTACATGATGATTCCGTATTAGCACAAACCGTAAAATTTGCTAAAGATCTAGTACCAAAAGTAATACCTCCAAGTAGAGAGTTTTCTCCGACGCCAGTTGTATACACTATTAAAACTTCTAAGAAATCTGGAAAAAAGATTTCAAAGCCATCTAGTCCACTTAGTGAATACGATTCAATGCCAGATGTACATAAATCTAAAGAAACGAGGTATACTAAGAAGGACAAGTCAGACATACGTAGTTCAAAGGAAGATATAAGTCATTCCACGCACGATAATACGTCAGATGACTTTCAAACAAATCAAAGCTCCTCGCTGTCGCTTTCAGAAGTATACGAAAACAACTTGAATAAAACAATGCAGAATAACAGAAAACGTAAACAAGACTACGAATCAAAAAAGGATATTTCCGACGGATTGGAAGGTATAGCTACTGCTATAGATAGTACAAATCATAAAATAAAAATTCATGTAATGAACGAGGAAGAAAGAAATATATTTTATGAAAGTTTAAGACTTCCAATCGTTAATTCTATTAAAGAGTATTTAGATGAAATTAAAAACCCTTCAGGAATAGCAGCAGAAATGCAAATTATATCTCAGACATTAGCATCTAATATGGAAAAATTGGACTACGCAATACATACCCTTGAGAAGATTGAAAGAAAAATTACGGATAATAGTGACAAAAAGACAAAATTTATTATGTCTCCTAAACCAATATCATCCAAAGCGTCTAGATTGGAAGAACTAGCCGAAGATATGCCTGAAATTAGAGAAGTGAATAGTACAGAAGAAGAAGAATACGAAGCATCGGTTTGCAAGAAGGTAATAACTACACGAAGTGCAGTTGTAGCTATGAACCCAAATCATGATTATGGGTCAAACAGAACGGCTGAAAATTACGATCATGGGGAAAACGGACCCGTACAGACGAATGTTACGTATAGCCAGTTAGGAGTTAAACAAGAGCGTCCAAATAGAATTCCTGCCAGATTTTGCTGGACAGATGGAAACAGAAACAATTAGACAGCCAGCTTCAGTAAGTTATATAAAAGTACATATTTGTAGAATACATTTTAGTCATAGATATACAAGAATTTGTCTGTTAATTTTATATCACTTGTTGTATCTATTGTTACTACATCTAAATATTATAAACATTGAGAATCTTAATAAATAATATTAGCTTTTTGCTACTACATTTTATTTCGTTTTGCCAAATGTCAATGATCGATTTCCTCATATCTTCCTGTCCCGGAACAATTTTACTGTAGCACACTACACTCTGTACTTAATGGGATGGGAGAAGAGATTTAGGAAATAAGTGGTAGAGTACTTCATCGATTACCGATAACAAAGAGCCGATGTATTAACTAAATTGTTCGGAGCTTGCGTCTTGCTAGGCCTCTGAGAGGTATTTCTTTTTTTAACACAGAAGAAATAGTAAAGCCTTCAGAAAAGATTTGAACAATTTATTGGTGTCTGTATCGAGAGGAATAAGTTTAAGTCGCAACTGAACACTACGCAACAAAGTACTACTTAGTACTATTTATTACATGTTTTGTTCTCATTATCATAGAACGTGTTCTGTGTTGAAACTTGATTAACTGCGGCCTGTTGCAACATGTTACTGATAAGACTGTTTTATCATTAACAACATAATTTTGTACCAATTTCCAGTTAGTTGTTTTTATTTAACTAACATTTTTTTGATGAGTTATTTCTTTACTTTGAGCCACAGCCATGTTTGTGTCATGTCAGTAACTATGAGAACGTCTTCTGTTATTTTGTATCTGGTTATACCTGCTTCCAAGCACATCGCTATGTTAGGTGCTCAACCTTATAATACTTCATCATTCGTTATTGTTGATATCTTTTAAATATAGTACAAGCTACATGTGAGATTTACCTGCGATCGCTAAACACCTCACCGCTTAATGTTATGACTTGTATCTATGTCCATAAACATATATACTTTTTATATTTTTTAGATGACAACACTAATTTTCTCAGCGTATATAGCTGTGTCCTTACATGTCTACACTACGATCCCAAGCAGTTGTACGAGTTTGAATAAGTATTTTTATTTAATTGTGTGCTATGTGGAAAGATGTAAAGATAAATAAAATGGTAGATAAACTTGTATTTCTGTGCGTAGCTTTAAACAAGGCAAAAGCAAATGCATATAATAAATAATAGTCGATCAAAAATTAATTGTTAAAGTATAAGAATGTTTAAAAGAAATCATGCAAACGAAAGGGTATTGTCAAGCAGTAAATACTAATTATTGTAAAAAATAACCTATTGCTGTGTGAAATTAGATCTTCTGTTATGTTTGAAGCTTTGAGAATAGTTGCAGAGAAGCTTTAGGATAGGATAATCGAAAAAGAGATTTAAATGTTGCTAAGAATAAGGCAATCACTCACCAAAGTCTGAGCAGCTGCCTGGTGCTGGAAAAACAGGCCTCAGTCAGTAATGCCAGAAATAAAGAAAGAAGGCGACAAAGGGAGGACAATATAGTGGAAAGAAGATATGTAGTGTAATGTTTTGGTTTATCGAAATAGTGTCGCGTTACTTATACATATTCAACCTTTTTCTCTAACATATTAGGTTCATTTTGCTAAAAATATTTCGTAATTCGAGAATGAATATTTCCTGAAGTAGTGTTATTCTGGTTTCACATTTGATATTCTACTTATAAATGTAAATACTAATAATTCTACAAACATTTTCAACTTATTTAAATAGTGACAAATTATAACCTAAAATCATTTACCGTTTGTTTTGACAATTTGATTGATTAAATTACCGTGATGTGTGTTCCGACGTAATGTTTGGAACAATTTAAACCGTTGAGTTTTGCTGCATCATCACAGCTGAGTTGCAAATTCCATTAACAATCTTGATGTTTGATATACCAGAACTGTTTGGTTCACGAGTAACTTATTCGTGAACAGTTTCCCGCTCAACGTGTAACGAGTTTCCAGCTGGTTGGTAACAGATCCAAATTAGAATCTTTCGAGAACAAAGATTGTGATTACTTAACATCAAAAAAGTCAAATCATTTTAACAAAGAAGTAGAAGCGACGAGAGCACCCAGCAGTCGACTACTATCGTGAACCATCACATAATGTAAGATTAACTTAAAATTAGCCGTCACGGGACGTCCGGCAGATGTGAGACGGTGAATATTCGAATTTCAAATAATAAAACAGAAAAGAGTTTCGTAATTAAAATTAATATATTATACTTTTTATTTTAATTATAATACGTAATAATTGCAGAATATACTTATTTAGTCGAGAGCGGCAGCGTAAAGGAGGCATCACGGCATGAGAGAGCGTCATGTCGTTTGCCGTCACAGCATACTGCTAGATTTTACTGCCAAGGTGCGAATAGTTGTTTCATATGAAAGAATTATCTTTAAAAGTAAAACATAAAAAGTCGAAGATGATAAAACGTTCAAGTTAAATGTAGAAAATGTTGTGTTTAAAAAGAATTTTTTATTAGTTTCAGAGACAATGAAACTAAACTTTAAAATAATTTAAGCAATCTAGAAAAGGTAGGTTTCCACACGATTCCCGTAAATGCTTCATAAAAGGGGAATTATGTCTCGTTGAAATTGTAGAGGAGTTGCGCAACGTCCGAAGTCATGCGCCCATTATTAAGTTAAGATCTTGGAGACGGTCCAAACTGCAGCGTACAGTGCACCTCACAGAATCCACGATAATAACTAAATGTTCAATGTATGCCGATTTGCACGCTGTTCGCTCACTTAGAAGATAGAGAATAGGACTTTCATCTCGCTCTACGGAACGGAATCAAGAAAATAATTAAAAATTTTCTTTTGTGAATGACTAAGACTATTTTAATGACTTACCAAGCGAACATACATTCAATTCGATATTTTAGTACTATATTTGATATTAAAAATCTTGCTATAATAAAAACAGCTGAACTGATTTTGAAAATTCTTTCAAGACTCAGCTCTATGTTGTATTTTCCCTAACGAAGCTAAAACGAGTTGCTATGAAGTTATAAAACTAGGTACGTATTTATATGATAATAGTAACTTCACATTCGTATAACCATAATGAGATGGTCAGAGAAAAAAAAAAACAATTTTCACGCTTTTCAACAGACATTAATAGAGCATCAGACAGGGAGTTCAAGCCATCTTGGTGAATAAATTTAACATTAGTATATGTGTTTCCATTGATGGTCTCCAGATCTGATACACATTAATAAAAGTCTCTCTTCTAATATTTTTTTTGTCAAAAAAGTTCGAGAGAGAAAATGTGGCAACTGATTTAAAAAAATCTTTACACGATGTTTCCGTGTCCTTTGATAATTTTATAGAATTTTGTGTCGTCTGTAGTGCCCAAGCGCGATGACAAGTCAATATCTCTTAGATTATATATGTAAACACAAAACCACTTATCTATACTAATATTATAAATGCGAAAGTTTGTATGGATGGATGTATGGATTTATAGATGTTTGTTACTTTTTCACGCAAAAACGGCTCAGTGGATCTGAATGAAATTTGACATAGAGATAGATTTAAGTTTGAAATAACACATAGGCTACATTTTATCCCGGAAAAATGTACAGTTCCCGCGGGAACAATAAAAAAAAGGGAATATATAAAAGGCGATGTGTTTTATGTATGTTCCTGATAAATTGCGAAACAGCTAGTAAAATTATAAATCTGTTAGTCCGTTCATTATTATAGCGGTTTGCGGTAATGAAGAATTCTTTTGTTCAAATATCTTATCTATAAATATCGTTCTTAAAAGAAAAGTGTACACTCTGCAATAGTACTTTGTCCCAACACCGAACAAAGCCTTTTGTTCCGCTTTGTCTTATGCGCTTTATGTTTATAGCAATGAAAATGTCAAAAAACAGGGCAAATTGTTATTAACTATTAAGTTAATGACATTTATAAATAATATATCAATATTTTTTAATTCTGATAATTAATACCAAACAATTCATTAAAAAAACATTTTTTTTGAGTTTAGGGCTCTATAATTCCTGTCCGTCGTTCGTGTGTATTTTAGAGTATTTTGGCCTTGTCGACCATCCGATAATAGTCCAGCTAGTTGGAATGGAAAGACTCAATATTTCTAAGAGTGAAGAGGATGCACAGAAGTGACGTAAAATTTAATAATAATTGAATTATATTTACAACTAATTACAACCCGTGCGAACTTTGTGCGGGTACCAGATGACAAGAAATGTTGCAGTATTTTGTTAATAAACTAATTAACAGCGCCATCTGTTAGAAAATTATGAAACTAATAAATAATCATAACATTTATTTGCAAGATATATTAGGCTAATCAATATAAATCCTATCATCTCTCTCAAGTAGAAACAAATGATATACAACATACAAAATTTCATAAAGATCGATTAAGTAGTGGAGTTTAACGCGTACCAACATCGTGAAATGGGAATTTTGTATATTAAGATATTGGATGTAAATAAGGAATCGGTTAAGTGTTAGTAGTGTGTTAAGTGAATGTACTCGTATATAGTGCTACATACTCGTATATCATTGGAGTTATATACATACATGTTTATTATTATAAGATACTACAGATAAATGTTAACAACATTTCTAAGTTGTACAACAAGAGAAATAAAACAAACAGGAGCAGACATTTCGTGATTTAAAAAGACATCAATCATAAAAATAAAAAATAAATAAATCAGCCTTTTCTAGAATGTTCCCCACTGCAAGGGCACAGGCCTCCTCTCTCCGAGAGGGGGAATGGGCCGTAATCCACCACGCTGGCCCAGTGCGGGTTGGATGTCACATGTATTCGAATTTATTGGTTCTAAGACATGCCGGTTTCCTCACGATGTTTTCCTTCACCGTTTTTGGAGCAGTGCTGATGAAATAAATTAACACAAAGTTAAGCGCCTGCCTGGGTTCGAAACCCGCGACCTACACAGTACGTTAGTCGGGGCCTAAACCACTGAGCCACCATTGCTCATCAATCATACATAATCATACAGATACATATTTTGTCTTTTGGGAATCGATAATCAATTTTATAACGGTTAGACCTCTAGATCTTTAGTTTCTATGTAAGTCGTTTGTTGTTAATTCTCATTTTATTTATTTTTATGATATATTAAACAAACTGCCATTTCTTTACATTTATAATGTGCATTTTTTTATCGTAGCAATGTTAAACAAATATTATACGCGTTGTAACGTTTCGTCAAGTACGAGTACATACGAGAGCTTTGAAACACGTATTTAAAATGTCATAAAAACCGTATATTTAATCTAGAGCACTGTCAACACTTAAACAGGCTTTACTGCTGTTTTATGCTCGTACGTTGCGTAATAGAGAATTTATTGTGGACCATCAAAAGGTTTAATACACGTGCCATTAGGTCTCAATTAAAGCGTAGAACATATATATGGGTGAGATTTACATTATTTATGTTTAATATCAGGTCGTATGTTTGGAATAAACGCTGATGGAAATGCTTTAAATTATGGTAATAACTTTTTTTATAGACGTCACGGATTTACGTTCTACCCTCGTATTATTTTTATATTATACTAGCCCTAGTGTCGCACAGGTAACTGTTATCTATAGCCAGAAAAACACATGACGTGTTGTGTTAATAAATTAATTTACACCGCCATCTGTTAGAAACTTATGGAACTAATAAATAATTATAACATTTAATTTGTTGCAAAAAATATTTAGGCCAATAATCGTGATAAAAACTATCATATCATGTAAGTTAGACATAATTACACATGGTGGCCAAATTTCAACATGCTCGGTTAAGTAGTTTGGAAGTTTATCCTGTACAAACAACGAAAATCAAGTTTTTTAAACGGTTTTATTTAGCTCGACCTGTACGGAATTTATTTGTTTATTTGGGTAAAAAAAATAGAAATTAAAATTTAAGCACCTTCCCGTTGTCAGATTGATATGAAATTTCGTACACACATTTAATTTAAACGACAATACAATTTTCAGTGCACATAAAATAAAAACGTTTAACTAAGTGTTTTTTTTTAAATATTATTATATACATAACATGAGACCTGAGTTCGATGATGTCACAGTGTGCCTGTAAAGAGAACAAAACAGATTACATCGTGATCAAGGGAGTCTAAAAATAGAGAAGCTTCCGCCCGTAGTCTTGCACATAGAGGTAAGATGAGAATGGGCGGGCTCGTTGCATTCAATTCGAATATTTTATTGTGAACGTATAGATTATTTAGGATGTAGGCTTACCATTCCATTTTTAAGGCAATGTTAGCACATAATAGCTTATTTCAACGGCAGCTTATTCGATCGATAGCTTAAAATGCAATGGATAGCTTAGTTTAGTCTCGTCTCGCATCGTGCTTGCAAGGGGTAAGTAACCTTCAGTTTCGTCCGTATAATATTTCAGACATTGTTAGTCATGTATCACATGGTCAAGAAGTTAATGATCACAATAATAATATGTATTGAAAGATTTAAACTAAAAGTTCAGTAAAAGGAAGCCGAAATTGAAACCCATCAAGTGGTAAAGTCCAAAATCCAAATTGATATAGATATGAATTTACCTTCATGCACACCCGCTTCCTTATGAGCAGTTTTATTCAAATTTGAATTCTATGCTTGCATTCAGTTTGCATATTTGGATTTATTTCTTTCTAATCAAGATGTCTAATTAATTCGATAATTTGGGTATCTATCATCATAAATTTGTCCTATGTCTTGACTCGGACCATCACTAGAAAAAATAAAATTTTCGTTTTTAGATGAAGAACAACGCCATCTACATTAAATATAAGACATTTATTCGCATACCTTAACAGAGTTTTCCTTGCTTCTTTAGTTTTTCGAAGTGGTTGAGTATTACATTATTTATAGCTTAAATAGTTTTTTAAATAATAAATCGATCTTTTTTCGAATGTTCCCCACTGCAGGGACGCAGGCCTCTCCGAGAGTGGATGTCACATTTCTTAGAATCTATTGGTTCTAAGACATGCCGATTTCCTCACGATGTTTTCCTTCACCGTTTTTAAAACAGTGATGATGAAATAAATTTAATTTTTAAAAAGATTACCTTAATTATTAATATGCATGTTTTTATACATAGTTCAATAGGAATAGTATTCCGCCCATTTAACTGAGTTGCCTCATCACCTTCTGTTTGATTAGCAACCAATATTTCTTGATAGTACTGATTGCGAACTTTATGAAAAAAAAAATGTTTTTAAAGTATGTTTGTTTTGTAAGTAAAAATCATGACCAAATAAAACTAAAACAACGTCAACATTTTTTGATTGACTTTTATTAATACGGAGAGAACTAAGTTAACGAAGATATATATCGCAGTCTCCAGCCGAGTTAAATGACTTTCAACCTAGATTAATTGTATCCATGAAATGCAGGCGGCACTGTGACAAATTGTGAGCATGTTTTGGGCTTGCCATGCATTGCATAAACATGTATGTGTGTACATACAACGTGCGGTCGACATTATACGCGGAAGGAACAAATTCCTTGGCCTAAAATATTATGATTTAAGTTGAGTTGAGCAACATATTATCGACCGTGATCATGACCAACACATGTGAATATACGTCGTCTACGAAAAGAGTAACTCTACTTAAAATGTGCGGTGTATCTTTAGTGTAATCGTGGCTTTCTCTTTGAAAAATATGTTGCGAATTTAAATTGTAAACCTACGGTACGTGGCAATGAGTTAAGGACCCAAGAAGCACCCGGCTCGACTGGCAAGAGCTTGCGATCGCACTGTCTGAAGGTCTTGACGGTAGCAGATGATTCGATAACTAAGGAAGTCACGTCTTATTGTACAAGGCGGTCTGGGATACTGCCAGAATTTGTCAAATTTTATTTGGACTTTCGACATCGTGTTTCAATGTACCAATAGAGCCATCTAGTAAATAATTGGAAAACTTTGATCAAATTTGGGTTCGATAGATAGGACAACAATTATAGATATTCTAAATACATGAAGGGTCAGCAACGTACCCTAAATATTTATATCAGTTGATTTTATGATATAGCAGGAAGAGGTCAGGAAGCGAAATTGATGCTGATTGATAAAATTAAACCACTATAATTAGATCTAAGTAAATCGCCTAAATAGTTATCTTGACTATGTAACTTCGCCTTGTATTTTGTAGGTCGCGTCCGTTGCATAACGACCTGTTTTATAAAATGACTTTACTAACATAAAAGCTCTTTCAGATTGTCTTTATATAAATGTTTGACTTTTTTTTTTATTTTGTATATATCTTAATTCTACATAAGAATTCTATGTTTATTTCTGTGTGTGTCTGTGATTTTTAGCTATTTATCACTATTTGGTTTTTAAATTCAAAACTTACCAAAACACTTCCTGCAAATATGTTTCAAAATTTAAGAAATAAGCCGTGGACTGCCATATGCTAAAAATTAAAGTGTACTTAATTTATACCGTACACATATTACATAGCTTGCCTCCCGGCGTCGACTGAAGGATCGTTTGCATTCCAAACAAGATAATTTTCAGATATGACTCACGGACTATATAAATGATTTTTTAAAATTATTCGACAAATTTGGTTTTATTAAAGGAACAAATTGACAAATAGTAAAGCTCACTACCATTAGGCAGCTTTTACACGCTAAGAAAAGTCGCCTGAGTAAGAAATCGTATCGTTTCTACCATACTACCTGAGAACACTGCTTCGGAAAAATTATCTTCGCACTAGACACGACATTCTCTGTGATGTTGCGGTAAAAGTAATTTGAATAGGTCTATATGCGTGGTCGTGATTGCGTTGTACTTGTACCCTACTATACCCTAGGCACAACTGCCCGAAAACAATTTTATCATTTACACGTTCATTTTTATTTTTCTTGACCAGATTCGACTAAATGCTGAATTGGTCCTATCTGCCGCGGACACGGTAAAATTTCTTGACGTGTACAAGGGCCCTTAGGTATTAAATAATTCATGCCTTTGTAGTATAGCTATTACGCTAAGCCTGCGTAGCCCTAGCGTAGCTGACTACGGCGTAGCTTGAAGAGGTTGCTACACAAGATGTAGCACGCGCAACACTAACGATTGTTTGCGACTTCGCTTACGTAACGGATGTTTTTTTATGAGCACGTTTTGTTTTTAGAGAAACATAACTGTTTTTGTTTAAACAATAGATTTTTTGCCCTACAGTTTAACCTTAACAAGCTCCGTTTTCGCGTTGTTTTTTGTTGTTCCTCTCTCCGTTTCAAGTAGTTAGAAATTATTATTTAAAGAGTAAGTTTTTAAATAGATACTATTTTATATAAATCATTATAGATACTATTTTGACACAATTAATTTTTTTTCGTAGATTTCTTAGTATCACAATAAATAAATAAATATGCTCTCACGCCCGTAACCCAGAGGGGTAGGCAGTGATCATGGATTTCCATTTGGCACGATCCTGGCACACCTCTCTCGCTTCTTCTACATTTATACATCTACGCATACATGCTCGTCGGTTATGGGTGCTCCTGGTCACTAATCTGATCGATATAAGTTCTCCTAGGGCGTCCCCTACCAACACTGCCACTCACTTTTGCTACATAAATTTGTTTCGATATTCTCATATAATATTGTACTAATTTAAAAAAAGTCGATTACACGCTAAACCTTGAGTTGTTGCCAAATCTTCGTTTGCCTATCACGTAATCAAGATCAACGTTACAAATCTCCACCACCAGTTACCTCCCGTGAACCAACTTAACTGCTAAGCGGTACCATAAAATTACTCGGGCGCTATCAGCGTAATCAAAGGGAACGCACGTGAGTGGGCACGCAGCGTTACGTAAGCCAGGGCGAGTGCAGTCACCATAACAACGCAATTCAAACAGGACATCTCTCGCCTCTTCGTTATAAACAATTACGCTACGAACAGAATTATCTCCCTTCATTTATATATACGCATATAGATACACGACGTACGGCATTATAATTTCATAACAAGGTTTCTATTAGACGCTGTTTCATAAATGGTTTGCCGATTGAATTTTCTTGTATAAGTTTTATTTCCTAGTTTTAATAGTAAATAAAATAATAAAAAGGCTGACAGACAAATAAATCTTTGAAAAAATTTGCTACTTTCACTATTTAAAATAAATAACTAAATGTATCAAGCAGTTGTTTACTTCGTAATTTCTCGTAGATTTTGAATTCGATTTGAATATTATAAAACATTGAAATCTACTTTTTCTGAATTAAAATTTCATACACCAAATCGACGTACAGACTAAACATGCGAGGTGTGCGGGCGAGCTTACCGTAGGCATCAGCTGATCCGTACTCCTAACTCTCGTCACCTTGTTCTTGTAGATGAGCTTCTTGAGCGCGCGCTCCACGGGCTGGTTCCACCGCATGAACATCACGTACGCGCCGTACAGCGAGAACAACACCAGCGCCTCCTGCCAGTATATCATGCTGTCCCGGAAACAATATATCAACACTAGTAGGCTGATCGAGTAGAAGGTACAGTCACGGAACAACGGCCACCAGGTGAGCGACAGAGTCGTGCGCGAGAAAAGCGCGCAAGCACCGATAACGAACAATATATTGAAGACGGCGGAGCCCACGATCGTCCCTATGCCTACGTCGTCGAAGGAGACGAACACGCCGATGACCGAGGTGAAGAGCTCGGGCGCGGAGCCGCCGGCCGCCATGAAGGTGGCGCCGGCAACATCGTCCCTGATGGCCAGCCGCTCGATGATCACGTCGAGCGCGGGCACGAAGAACTCGTCGCACACGATCGCGAGGGCCACGAACATGTAGCCCATGCCGAGCACGTGGAGCAGCACTGCGCCCGACCGACGCTGCTCCTCCGTGAAGAGGTCCACGGGGAACAGGGGCACCTTCTCCTCCTCGGGCAGGAAGGTGGTGAAGTTGGTGGCGTTGGGCTCGCCGGCCCGCACCGCCGACAGCAGCGCGAGCAGCAGCACGCCACCCATGCCGCGCTCCCGGGGGCTGCCACCACACTGCCGCCGACAGCCGCCGCCGACGCGATGTCGTGCACCGCCGCGACACAACTACGGCTCTTGTTCCGATTCCGAGCAATGAATCGAAGCGATTTCAATGTATCGAGTTATCATTCCTTGGATGCACATATGACATAACAAAAAATGTATGCAAAAAAGTGATTTTTTACAGTAATTTTCATAGTCCAAGAGCCCGCGAGGATTAGTTCTTCGTAATTTTATAAAGTCAGAAAGTTTCTCTGCGTTTGTCCTAAATACAGATAAAAACGATCCCCGAGTATGAAGTTTGGATCACGGTTACTTTGAAAGGTAACATGTAGCATGTTCAAAATTCTACCTAAAATTAGTTAAATCATAAAGCTCAGTTTTATATATTTTATCTATAAGTTCTGTATAACGAAATGATAGTATCGATTTATTTAAATTCCTTCTATTCGATACATCGATATTCGCTAACTAGGGCAATCCCTAGTAGCGTCACCGTCGTCCCTCCGCGGCCCGCCGTCGGGGTCCCGTTCGATAGCGTCGCACTGCGCCGCGTCGCCCCGCCTCACTCCGCCCCTGCTCGTGTCTGGACCTACAACTACTCGCATAGATGCGCTCTTGGAGCGAAGGCATCTATCGCATGCAGCCCTAAGCACCACGGTAATAGACCCTTCATACTGCGTATTATGTTTTTGTTTTGCTTGTGTTTTCGTAGCATCGGTTTAAAAACAATGTACATATGTAGTTGCGAAATCATTAGTGATGTAGTTTTCATGGTTTAAAACAGTAGTTATAATTACCGTGGACTTGCACTGCCGAAAACATTCATAGAAAACATATTGTCATCTCAGTTTTTTTTTTCAAAGACGAAAGCTTGTTTCGATACATTGTATTTAACATTTTACGCCAATGGAACCCTCGGTTAAAATGATCGCAGCAATTAATATTCAAATTGGTTATTTAAACTTAGTTGTAATACAAGTATAATAAATGCTAAATATACATTAACCTAATTTTTGTTTTTACGATTATTTTTTGTCTTCCAAAACTCTGTTAATAAATAATAAAAAATACATATTTAAATAAAAATTGTTACGTGCAACTTGTTTTTATTTAATCTCCGTATAGTGGTGATGATAAAACATCGTGACCGCAACTTTAGTGATTTATATCGAAATTGCGCCGGCGACAGATGGAAATAATTGATGCCGCACAGCGTAGGGAATTATTTATTGAATTACATACCAATAAAAATATAAAAGTGTATTTTAATTTAGATATTTAATTTGATAAATTACATAGCAATAAATATATAAAGCTGGATTTTTATTAAGATATTTAATATAATAAATTACACACCAATAAAAATATTTAGGTATACATAATTTAATTGAGATTGTTTAGTGTAATAATTATTAATTTCACAAGCAACCCCATCACCTAAGAGTAACTGGACATTGCAGTCTTTATTTATATTGTATAGTATATTTTTTGTTGTTGTTCACATATTTACGACAGTTTATAATATCGTGACTCAGATTATACGCCAATGAATAATGCAAACTTAAATCTTTTAGTCTCATTATTA
>JWHW01058234.1:61208-82946 GCA_000931545.1 Papilio glaucus
GTGCCGACCCCAGATAGACGATAAAAGAGCGAGGAAGATGACGATTTGTAATACACGTCAATAAATAAGCTGGACACTAAAATAACACCCTCAAGTTACATCTATATAAAATTATATTGCGCACGAAAATTCGCTGTCATAGAACTTATAGGTATGCTTCGATGGTTATTTTGAAAGGATACATGACAAAAGTGACAAGGATAATTTATTTCGTAAAAGTGAGCACCAGATTTGATAAGGTTGGACGTATAAGAACTTATATGTATGACAGATTGGTGAAACTAGAGAAAGACGGAATTAATACTACTTGTATCCGATGAGCGTAGATGTGATGTATGAACGTAGAAGAAGCGAGAGGAGTGAGGACCGTGCTAAATGGAAATCCATAATCCCTACCTACCCCTTTTTTATTTGTTTTATTCCGACAATGGAGGGTGACAAGTTAATTTATACAATTGTTCAATTAAAAAAATAGTTATTTGTAAATTTGTCACGAGTACAATAACCGTAAATGATTTTTCTTTTATTAAAAAAATGATTTATGAATAGTAGTCGAATCGCGGATTCGAACCCGCGACCATGCTGTGTATGTTTCGCTAACCGTACCCTTAACCTAATGGTTTAGGGTATGGTCAGCGAAATATAGCGTCAATAGCCTAATAGGCTATTGACGCTTAATTGTGATAATGATTTAAAGTAATTTTAATTGAGCTATTTCTCAGTTTTCTTTGTATACCTACCTAATAATGTAGAAATTATTGATATTAGTTATTCGGTAGCTTAAATGAAGTAACCGTCCAATTCGAGGTTCCTGAACGAACCTCAAGCAACATGAAACTGATAATCCTCGAGGATATAGCAGTCACAAAAAAGCAATGATTTCAAAATGTAAGATTTTAACAAATAATATATATATAATTATGTATGTTTTTCTTTATGTTTTAAATTTCTTTCTCATTTTTTAATCAACAAGTATCTTGAAAAATGTACATTAAAAAAAGTAATTTACCTTACTGCCAATCAAAAACTAACACAATCACAGCACAACACCGACTGTTAGAAAAAACTATCGAAATATATAATTAGTGAGTCAGAAGAAACAACTCTACTGTGGGTGCGCGCGCGCAGAACTGATGCCAGATTTTGGGCCGCTCGGGGTATATCTTCTGAGGCGGCCTGTGGCGCCGTCTCGGTAGTGTCACCATATTTTAGGAATTTTAATGGACAACTCTTGCCATTTAATGCAACTTTTAATAAATTCAATCACAACATCAAGTAAGTACTATGTCTTGTAAATAATAATTGCGGATCGACGATCTTATATTTGAACCATGGTCAGCATTTGAAAAACAGTACTTAAATGGGACTATGGTATGTCTTACCTTGGGTTTATTATGCCGAAAACATTCATATAAAACGTATTGTCATCTCAGTTTTTTCAGAGAGGAAGATAGAGAGAAAGCTAGCATCCCGACACGACGGACGACGAAGACGGATAGGAAAAACCAAAACAGTGGTAGAGCTACCAGTAGCAGCAACAGGTTCCAGTTCTAGTGGAGAAGTACTACGACGGCATAAAAATGTACCTGTTGTTTCGTATCGCACAGAGACACATTTCCTAATTAACGCCCAACCTTCAGCATTGAAAAGGCAAGTGAACAAGAATAATATGTACGTGACGTAGAGGTATTTATATTTTAGCAGGCTTCGATCCCTTCTCTCATGTTTCATATACATCCATCTGCAACAAGCAAATGAGTTCCAGATGCCTTGCCTACCTTAATAGACGGAGGAAGAGATAAACGGAAAAAATGTTTCCTATTCTTTTCCATTTCCTCTCCCGTTAGATTCACTTTCCGTTCTTTCGTTTTTAGAAAAGGATTGGAAGGGAAAAAGGAGCAAAATTAGGCCTTCAACACGATTTTGTTCACGCATTATATTTCATGTGGAAGACAAAGAAAAGCATGTATTTTTGTGTCTGTTTGTACTGAAATGCTGGTAATACGATATATGCTGAGCAGTTGAAATTATCTGATATAGATAACCCAATATCGCTGTTAATATAATCTGTTATAGGGTTTCAATTATTTTGTCACCAAAGATATTATTTTCTTGTAAAATTAAGGAAGTGTTAATCTAATGCAGAAACTCTGCAAGCAAAACAATACATATTCTGAGTACATCAAAGAAAAAAAATTTAATCCCCAATTGTATTTTAATAGTCTTGAATGAAGTTAATGTATTGATGTAAAGATAAGAATTTTGTTGGACATGAAAGTCGTGTATAGGACGCAGTTATCAGACAATGATCTTGTCTTCGAAATTTTCTTGTCTTTGGTATTGTAAATTTTCTCCATTCCAAGGTGCTTGCATCGATCTGTATGAATCACTACAAGCAAGACATGAAGACATTTTCACTGATGACAATATCTTATGGTATGTTTGTTGGCGTGAGTAATAAGTCCTTTATATAGATAAATTAGATGTTTAACAACAAAATAGTGATTGATTACTTCTTATGTTATTTATTAGCGTTCAATTAAAATTTTCCTTAACGTATACGTCTCCTCATCTGTGGAAATTCACGATATTGTCATTAACTGTGTAATTATCGCATATCTATTACATTAACTATGTATAACATAGCTTTATTTTTAATAAGTTATAGTAGTTTGAACCTACGAACACCGGAAAAGAAGAACAGATACAATTCCAGGCATAGTGTAAGATATAAAAAGTCTTAAGGGTAAGAAAAAAAGGTAAAATCGATGGGAACTTCACTTCAATCATCCGGTCAACTATACCTTAGCCCGGTCGCTAGCATTTGATGTAGCCGGCTAGTATACGCCACAGCGGGGCTATCACAGTTCTGATCCTAGAAAATGTAATTTTGATCGTTTTTGGTTCAATATATTTTTCAAAGTTATCTAATTGAACTTACATATTCTCTAAGAATGTAGTATACATTATCTATTAGAATTAAAAATACAAGAACAAAAAAAAAAGATTTATCCCGTTAAAACCATAGTCACCCTAAGTTTTGACGCCAAATTCACGGCCGCACTATTAATAAGGTTACAACAACTATTTCTGTAAACCGCCAGTTATTCCCTAAGGCCTTTATTTACTTGCATAAATAACGTTAGTAGAAATGATACGTCACCATGTGAGATCGGCTATGATGCACAGGGCACAGTCATCGCGGTTTCACTCGAAGCGCTTGCGGGCAAGCCGTATTACGTGACTTGTTGCAGATGTATCGAATAAGTTACGTATTTAAAAAGTTGCTAACTTGCAACATTATAGAGCCTTATAGATCCAAGGACACAGCTTGACCGAACAACTCCGTGTTCATTCATTATATGGTTAAATAAGCTAATGTTATGTTGCTGATTTTATTGCTAAAACTTTTTTATAACAAGACCTAACTAAACTATGGTAACAATGACAAAACACTTTCATATTTTCCTTTCTTCATACCCATGTTTAACGAAATAATATTGATGAATGTCTGCTCCTACAAAAATGGTGATGCTCTCAAAAATCAGAATAAGTCAAGTCGCAAAATAACAAGAAAAAATAACGTCGTATATACTGAATTCCGAGGACAAAGTTTCCGAATTCGGTTTGTACCGGTTGTGGCAACAGGATCATGTCCTAACACAAACTACACGAGAGGTGGACAGTGACTGCTATATCTGTCTATCCCGGTACGCTAAAAAGTCGCGAGGGTACAATCAATTACTCAACAGCTTGAAATAACTAGTGATCAATTGAAACTTGGCGGTCACTGAATTAGATAAACGAGCAAATCTAAACTAAATTATTCGTAGGCGAAGATATCGTTTCAAATGCCTGACTACGATGTATTTAAATTAGGAGCAATTGTTACGTTTATTTATATTTTTAGTCTCAGAACCATGTCTTATTATGACCTCTGCTCATAAATATCCCTCAAAAGCTGACGAGGACAAGGAGAAGGACATGAGGAAAGAAAGCGAAGGGTGTTAGGTCTACTGCACAAATGGTAAGACCTGCATCAAGAACATTAATGATGCATGAGGTGTCTCGACCGGTGAAATACCACGACCTCGCAGAAGACAGACAAAATGTAGAAGTATGCTTCTGTGTCGCGGCCAATGAGTGAGGTGCCGGAGGCGCAATTTCACTCTTCTTCCCTTTCTAATCCTTCCCTTATAAGGATAGGATTGGAAAAGGATGAGAATTGGATTGGGAATGCATAAGAAGGGAAAATATCCTTTTTCCCCTATTTCCTCCTCTGTCCAGTAAAGGTAGGCAACGCATCTGCAACTCATTTGCTTGTTGCCTATGGGTAGCAGTTATTTAACATCAGGTGAACTGCTTGATCAATTGCCGCCTTCTCCAATAAAAAAATGCATGTCACTAACTCACAATCTTCAAATGCTCTAACAGTCTTTTTAGTTTTCATTCTGAAGAGTCGGCAAGTATGGTCTTCGGTCTTTTCGAATTTCTGTCTACTATCATACCTGATATGTCGTAGCTTGAATTTTGTTGGAAATGGTTCACGACAATAGTCGAATGGCGGATTCGAATTGACGACCACGTCCGCAGTCCATATCTTTAACCATTAAGCTATTAGCGCTAGTATATAATGATTATTATCCAATTAAATCGTGGGTCTCTTGACTTTGGCAAGGGTAATGCGTACCATTGCCTATATTTACCAAAAAGGCTATCGTGTTTTACACCTTAAGGACCACAATGTTCACATTGTGGCTATTTATTAACGCGTGCATAGCAAAATTAAAAGACTTGTGGTTCTTAGTATTTTAATTCATTGTCATATTTTTATTTTCGTCAGTACATACAATAAATTAAGGCATATAAGTTTGATTTTACAATGGTCAACCACTAACTGTTGATACGTGCGCTTGCTTCGTCATACCCTTATCTCGTCAAATGTCACTTTAGGGAAATGACATTGGTGACGTCCTGTAAGTCCGAATTAAATTCGCAATTATATAAAAGACGATGTCTAAATGTATGTACGTTCATTATACGAAGATGTATTGTTTTTATTATTTACATAAATACCATGGGACATTGTGAACATATAATAAAATAAAAACTCAGTCTTAAAAAAAATCGAATGGTAAAATCAGATTATGATTATCCATTGTACGGGTTTGACATACTGTTTTGTTTCTTTTACTCTATGACAATAATTTGGCCGTTTTACTTTGGGTAAGATTATGCCATATCACTTATTTGCCGCTTCATTTATTCTTGCAAAAGTTGAATGGAAGAAAATTAATGTTTCAAGTCGAAAAACCAGAATTTAAAGCATACTTATGCAAGCAAAGCATATATATGCATATTATATCAATTGCAAGCAAGAGGCGTTATCAATACGTATAATAAAATAATTATTCTACCAATAATATGTGATTTTAGTCGTCAGGAGCGGCGAGAATGTCATTGCCTACAGACGACTCAACAGTTATTCCACCTCAGAGCATATTAATGATTTAATCAGCACATCGTTTAAGCGACACTTTTCCTAACAAATCTATTTCTAAAATACAGAACCACGCCTAGAATATTTCTTAGAGACCCCACCATAAACGTAATTTATGTTTACCAACATACTCCGCCAAACCTAACTTACACGTTTATATTGGGCAAAACTACAAAATTATTTTCAATTAGGAATAAAGGAACTAAAATTTCTAATAAAAACACAAGCGTATGTTTGCAATAAACGAATTGATGTGCTATTTCGCTGTTCAGTATTTTCATCGTCTGCTATAATAAACTTCGATACGATTAATGCATTACTAGAGCTAAGCGTCAGATGCAAAGATAGTGATATATTATGTACCAGAGATGAATCTATTTGGATCGGTAAGCAATGATGTAACACGAAATTCGACCTTCTCTATATATATTATTAATTAACAGACAATTATCCAGCCAAAGCTGAACCTTATTTACTAAGATCGATTGATAGATCTGAGGTCAACTTACATTGGATCATATTATTTTTCCATACAAACATAATAAGTGAAGATTTATATAAATATCTATTTATAAGACCATCTTCATACCATATACCTCAAGATGGAGCATTCGGGATCCAAAAGGGAAGCCATCTTAAGAAGTTAATTGGCGACATAAAATCCAGCTCAGTCATTCGTTTACGCCACACGAATATAAAATATCTGTTTGTAATTTAAAAAATGACGGTTTGTGAAATGAAATCGTGTAAAAACTATACTTTAAAGAAAGATGTACGAACAACACATTTCACTAGTAATTAATTGATTTCATGATTTATCCTGAATATTTTATAGATAAATAAATATAAAACAATAACAATGAGACGCCATAACATGTTATAAGTGTCGTCAACTAAATTACAAAACTATGTCAACCCTAAAAACACAACAAAATATAAAAGACAAAGATAAAAAAGTGGCTTCACTTTTAAATTTTCAATTTGTATGGTAACGCGGTATCTGGAGGTATATAAATCTATGATCGATTTGTATTATCTGTATTCAGTGGCGTGACAGCTAATTGACAGCTCGAATGCAGTGAACATGTTTAATTCATGATCAATAATTAATGGCATTGAATTACACTAACAGTGTTCGTATTTTATTCATTACAATAACACATACATGCAACTACAGTTTGCATTTCTATATTAAAGAAAGACGGCATTAAGAGTACCCGTAACCCTTAACCGAAATCCCCGCCATACCCTCTGTTACGGACGTCAGTTTTTGCTACAGTTTTTTCATAATTCATAATACACATAAACATCTAAAATCTTTGCATAAAAAAATAAATAAAGATTGTTCCCATAGATTATATACTTCCAGACACCGCGTTCCATACAAATTCAACATTCAAAAGTGAAGCTAGATTTTTGCCGCAAATGTTTACCAGTTTACATAATATAATCAAAATTAAATTACAAAACATATCTTAACAATACTTTTTAATCGTCTTTTATATTTCGTTGTGTTTTTAGGTTTAATATTATTTTGTATTCGTGTGGCGGGAAACGAATGACAGCCAGCTGTCCGACTTCGAAAAATCCAGATATTACGAAGTCGCCAATTGACGATTAAAGGTGGCTTTTGTGTCCCGGATGTTCCATCTGGAGGTATATAACATCTTTGATTGTTCCATTTAAAAGTTACACAATGTTTGCGTAATTTTATTTGTAATAAACTCTAACATGTTTTTAAGCAAATAAGGAAATATTTTTATTAGTTATCTAATATTGGGCAAACGGTGACGTTCGTTTCTATTAGAATGATCAACAATTTGTCCACACATTTTCCTTCCCATTCAACATATTATCTTCGTTCAATGAACTTAATATATTGAATTAATATTTTTAAACCATTGTTAAATTTTTCCGTTTCTTCGTGGCTTCGAATTGTCACGATAAAATTATAATAAGGATGATAACGGACTGTATTTCAAATCCTCTTTAAAGAGGTCTAAATACTGGACAGCATTTTGGGCCTGTCATTAGAGTCTCGACGTTTTAAAGACTATATCAAAACTGGTCACTTTATTATAGCGTACCGGGCATACCGTACGTTAAATTATTTGATAGCAATTTCTGGAAATGCCTGACAAATGACGTTTCCAGCGTACGGAGCACATAACGAGCTATGACATCGATTTACTAACGTCAAACTATCGACTTACATATAAACCGCAATCCGTAGTCCGGTTTTTATCACCGGCTTCGGCGCCAAAAGCTATTAAAATACAGGGTCGGACTCGATTTTTTTTACAAATGATCATAATTAACCAAAGGTTCGGATGAAAGGAGATTACGCGTGGCCGAGACCCGGATGTTAAGATCGCTGTGAGCTGGGGCGGGAATAGACAAAATTAAGAATGTGGAGGTCTGAAAGCTGCGCCAGTGACAGAGGTCACTCAAATTGAGAACCAAGAGGAGTAGGACGCCATATAATGACGATAGTAATTAGAATAAACGTGGATGGTTACAAGGATAGAGGAAAGCCGAATAAAGTATAGATGGATTGTGTTAAAAATGATTTGTGTATGAAGGGCTTGAATTTAGATGTGATGGGTGGTAGAAGGAATATAGGAAGAGTAGCACTGTGCCGACGACTGTCACATAGGTGGGAAAATAGCATAGAGAGATAATTATGAATAGCGTACAAGCACTCATTTTAGTACCGATCTAGGGTACGCAGTGACAGCAAACGAATACCGTTTCTTCGACAAGCTTATTAGTATGTATCCATTGTTAACAATAAAGACTACATTATTTTTCATCTTCTTAGCTCATAAGTCTTAGCCGAAAAAAGATGGTGTACGTCGTCTTATGGCTTAGGGTACGAACCTAATCTTAGTAGGAAATGCGTCTTTTCTTTTTTAAAGTGAAAACATCCTTAGACTTGTTAAAAGATATATGGCAGAGGAAAAGCGTACGTTCGCGTGAACAACATGCCCAACATGCATAGTTGAATAAGAAACGTCATTGCATTCATGATATTTAATTTTGAAATGTATTGTTAAAATACAAGAGTTTATTTTTGCTGAATATTTATAGATTTTAACTACTGTCTCGTCTTCCGCAAAACAGGTATTTGAATTTTGACTTCTGTCGGCAATCGTTATGACTTCTATGTTTTTTTTTGCTGGAGTCCTTTTGTCCACGAAGACTCATAAGGTAGGCAGATTACAGATTATTATTTAGTATGCTCCTGTCTCTTGTATATTAAAACGATTATACAAATATATATTCTAAATTCATCCCTGTAAAAATCATTAAGGAGTTTCTATTTCGATGTTATGTTACTAAGAGTTGCCCTAGCACAATGTTAGAGATGTAAATATTAATAATGCCTAACCCATAAAGCTTCTAATGTTTTGTACATTTAACATATGTTCAGTAACGCTAGTGTTTACATATTTATTAAGTATTCATTGCTTTTGTATTGCTAATTTGTTTTTAAAGTAGTTTTCAAATGTATAACAGTCGTATGCACTATTTGTAAGGAGTAAACTCTGTAAATTGAGCTATGCTTCGGTGGTTCGAAGATGTTGAAAGGGTGAATGAAGAGAGAATAACGAAACAAATTTATGTTGCAAAAGTGAGTGGCAGAGTTGGTAGGGGACGCCCTAGGAGAACTTATATCAATCAGATTAGCGGTTTACTAAAAAAGGGCGATATAAGGAGCACCCATAACCGACGAGCATGTATGCGAAGATGTATGACTGTAGAAGAAGCGAGAGGTGTGCTGGATCGTGCCAAATGGAAATTCGTGGCCTCTGCCTACCCATCTGGGTTACGAGCGTGAGCGCTTATTTATTTATTAAACTCTGTAACGAATGAAAAATTGAATATTATATTTTAAACATTACAAGGATGCGTTATCATGAAACAACACACCTTATGTGTATACTATTAACGGGAATTCTATCAGAACTAGGAAATGGTCTTTAGTGACCAATAATTTGAGTTTATTATCTTCTCACTGGTAGAATATCACCTCAACTCTTTCTAGAATACTCTAGAAGACGATAAGCGACGCTAGAAGAAGCTGCGTTGTCGTGTTTTTATTTCTCCCAGCCCATTTACCACTTATATATGTAGTAGGTACAATACGACCGTCCATACTGTTGTATACTTTGGCTGCAGTTTTTACTTTTTTTTTCACTGCCGTTTATATTTAATATCGTCACTAAAACTCGAACTCTATAGGTATATTTTTGTTTAAAATGTTCTATACCTTAAGGATGACATCGAAGGGTTGGACCGCATACAATGTCAACACATCCTCTTAAAACCTACAATATTAAGAAAGTTACCAACAGAAACTAACTAAATAATAAAAAAAACTTTTAAACAAAAACATAACCGACTTCAAAAAAACTATATTCAAAAACAAAAAATGCACTTAAAAGTATAAAATAATTTTACGCAATTAAACATAAGAATCAATTCTTAATCATATTTCTTTTTGGAGTCGGTAAAAGTTTTTTTTTCTCGATTTTTAGTGAATCTAATTTATATGGGGCTTTAAAATCACTTCCGCGAAATTTTTACTTAGTTCGTAGTTTAAACTTTTGATATCTTCTAAACTATTGGTCAGAATGATATAGTTCGAGGAACAATTATAATCTACATTAAATTCTCTTGATAACTAAGACATTTAAATGGATAAGGATTCATACCGAACACGAATAGTGGCGTAGTAAGTGTCGAGTGCGTTTTAATTAGTGTTTCCTAAGATAAAAATGGTTATTGTGAGACAACTATAGAAGATAGATATATGTCATCGCGGACTTTTATTTAGCTTATATAAAGAGCTACAATTATTTTATACATCATTTTAATGTAAGTTCTATAGTTTAGCCTACGTAAGCCAAGAAAGTAAAATTCAACGTTGTCATATTATGCATCATTAAGAATAACTCAAAAACTACCAGTCGGATCTTGACTAAAAAAAAAATGGGACCAATCGACAAGCATTAGCTCTCGCACAAAAAAAGAATCATCGAATTCGGTTCACCAGGAGCGGAGTTCTGAGATACAAAACATAAAAAAAACATACAGACGAATTGATAACCTCCTCCTTTTTGAAGTCGGTTAAAAATACACTTTTGTGTCTGACGTACACTAAAGTTCTGATACAGAAGTCATCAACTATCGAGATTTCACGTTCGATGAAACGTGTTCTCCGAAGAAACCGGTCGCATGCAAAAACCAGTATAATTTACCTACATATATAAAACACATTAAATTGAAATACACGTTTATTAAATTAAAAAAAAAACTCCACACCAATAAATAAAGATAAAAATATTGTTCATAATAGCAGTTAATTATAAAATATTTTGTAGTTAGAGCCTCTCACAGCGATTTACTTGATGTCCGGAGAACTTGTCTCGGAGATATATATGTGTATTTATGTAAAAGCGTCTATATAGCATCTTCCCTATATATTTTTATACACTCTGCGTCTCTGTCATCGACCATATGTGTAATGATTTAATTTTGTATTGTTACATAATGTATACAATACAATATTCGCTGGACCAGTTATAACTAGATATAAAACTTGGCTACTACGTGCTCTCAGTAAAGAGAGGCGTTGGTTGGCGGTAGGTAAACCGACAATCCGGTCGATGTATGGATAATGCACTGATGAGGGAGACAGCGGATTTTTCTGGCCCCTCCATAGGGTAGGCGTATTTCTGCGTTTCGTCTGATGAGTGAGATACTGGAGACCTAATCGTAGTCCATTTCCCCATCATACCTTTTTCATATAAAGAAAAGATGGGAAGGAGCAGACAACGGGGAGGATATGACAAGAAAATATCCTTTTTTCTGTTTGTCATCTCTTCTATCCATTAAAGATAGACAGCAACTCACTAGCTCGTTGCAGAGTAGCGGCACGAGTAGCGGCTACTTAATTCAGGAGAACAACTTGCTCGTTTGCTACTTACGTTGGTTGGCCGTTAAAAAAACCTCAAATACTAGTCCTTTTCATTTAAAATATCGATAGTAGGTAATACTTATTGATTCCGTAGACATTGTATCTTACGAATTAAAAGTTATGCTCCTCTGAGTCATGTAAGTTGCATGGTTGCACCAGTAACTTAACTGTACAGTCAAGTTTAATAGCTTTTTTGTTCGATCGCTCGCCGCTTCGAAATCCGGCACAGGTTCCGCCGTTTAACGTGACGGCACAGTCAATTAAACCAAAAATCTTACATCAGAGTATTCCAAAGAAATAATTACGATGAATAATCATTTACTAGAAATAAATTTCTCTTGGTATTGGGCTAAACGTTACAAATCACGGTTAACGAACTATGAATGAATTTGAATCATTATCAAATCGGAAACCTTGGGAAAAAAAAATTTAAATTACGTAAATAGTTTATTTATAAGTTTTTCGTAAATATCTTATTTATTTAGTAATTATAATTTACGTCTTCTCATTTTGTAATCTGCCTTTTCATTACTTCATTAAAATCAATAGTTTTATTTTTAAACAAATACTTTATGTTTATTTCTGTAGAACTATTACTGGCCACTTATACAATAAAATCAATCGATGGCGCAGACAAATAAAAAAAAAACAATAATTCCTCTACAGATAACATAAAGGTATTATTATTCGCGCCGAGTGCCGAAGTATTTTCTGTTTTTATGATTATATCGGTTTTAAAATCGAGTATAAAAACAGGTTTCATTTATATTGATGTGTTGCTTCGGACACCAGATGTTCCCACAATACTCAAACTAATACGTAGTATATGTAAATTATATAATATTAAACATTATTATGAAGATAGCCAAATCGTTCTTTTATGACCCGATGTGATAGATAAGAATATTCTATTATTTTTTAAAGTTAAGCTTCTTTTGGCGCGTTTGCGATGCGTGACACCAACTTGGTGTTTTCATGCAACCAGAAACAACTTTTGTACATTTATCTATAATAATAATCAATCAGCCTTTTTAATTATTTTTCCCCACTGCAGGGACACAGGCCTCCGAGAGTAAAGGGGCCCTAATCCACCAAGCTGGCTCAGTGCGGGTTGGTTTTTGGGGCAGAGTTGATGAAATAAATTACACAAAGTAAAGCGCCTACCTGGGTTCGAACCTGTGCCCTACAGTAGTTAGTCGGGGCCTATATCAATGGGCCACCACTGCTCTCATTTATCTATAATACCAAGTTATTTAATTAAACCGCTATCAATTGCATTTTCTTCTTGGTCGCTTCACTCTTGTCGGAGTGGTCGCGGTTATCACGCTCCGATAGATTGGGCAGCAGACAGTACCCTGCCGGGTATTACCATCTCTGCCTGCGGGCCGTTGATTGGGCTCCCATGGTACGGGAGCACCCACTGCAGCCTTCAGTTGTTCCGTCCATCTCATCGTGGATCTCCCACGTGCTATTATGCCTTTAACATTCTCTTGCACGACAAGACGTTCTATGGAATAGTTTCCACGTCGACTAACACGCCCAAAGAAATCCAATTGCCCACTATAGTGGGCTTTTCGATGGCAAGCTCGTCAAGGATGGAGACATTTGTTTGGAATTCGGTCTAGGACACCCCGTGCATTTTCCTCAAACACTACATCTCCGGAGTGTCTATATTGTGAGTTTCTGTTTGCCGTAGGGTCCATGTAACGGTGGCATACACGAATATGGGAAACACCAACGATTTTACGATTCTAATTAGTTCAGAAAAAGTTATATAAATTACCTTTAAGTCTAAAGAATATTTATGCATGGAGTAATGTCACCCCACTGCAGGGATATAGGTCTCCTTTCCGAGAGAGGGTATGTATGTATTATATAAATAAATAACACTCAAGGCCATGCCCAGAGGGGTTGGCATTACGGATTTCCATTTGTCTCGATTCTGGCACACCGCTTCTTCTACTTCCATACCTCTACATGTTCGTCGGTTAGTAAAAGTTCAATAAAACAGTTAATATTTGTTCATGATTTTTTCATAAATATTTTTCTTACACTTGTTTTGTATTAAAATATCTCACAAAATCTAATGAAATATAAATAATATAAAGTTGAACAAACGGATGTTGTGACTGTTAATGCCAAGGATAAATCCCGATATAATCTTTGGCACGAGTTCAAATAACTATCAAATGTAAAACAATGTCTGTCATAGACGTTGGAAGTCTCACGAATTTTGTTTCAAATGTTTTAAGGCTGCGTATTTACATTCTCCCTTGATGTTAATGGAGACACAGTCTAAGATTTAAGTTTTAATTTAGTCATACAACTGCAAGATCTTAAGATACTGTGAGCGCATTCTGCATAGATCGGAGAAATAATAATTGAAAATAAGATGGTACTTCGTCAGCAACTTGATCCCGCCGTGACTACGAGCGCTGTAAAGTACCCGTAACGTCGGGAACAAACACTTAAAATAGACGCGAAAAAATCCATAAAATTTATTTTATTCCAATGTGTAGTATACGCGTAAATATAAAATAATCATTATACATTTATCATATGATTTTTTAATGATTTAAAAAATATAATTTGTATGTATAAAAATTTTAATGTAAGTAATGAGAAATGTTTATTTTCTCATTACTTACATTTATTTGTATTTTCATTTAATGATTAAATTGAATTCAGAGCGTAATTACACAAGTGGTCACCTAAACGTCGAATATATCTAGAGCTAGACACAATAACAGATTGGTACAACTAGTATTCGGCCCCGCGGGTCGGAACATATAACCAGTATTCACCTAACACCTATCGTTAAATCCCCGCCCGACGTCCTTGTGACAGCAATTACAATTTAATGCAAGTCAATAAATAACATTAGCTCGATAGCTTGTGATCATGTTATATAATAATTTAAGTAATATATAACATAAGTAAATATAAATAATATTCAAGTAATATTTTACTCAAATTATATTTTAAGATATAATGCCACAGTAGCAGAGTGTTTGGTTAGCTTGGTGTACCCAAAAGACCGAAGAGAGTATGGATGGATTGTGTGTAAGAAGGGTAGAGTCAGATATGAAGTCTGATAGATATGGGAGAAGAGTACCCGTGTCGTAACTAAGTACTGGTCAGACCCCACGTATAGGTGAGAGAAGGTCAGGAAGACGATCAGCTAAGTATTTGGTTATTTCTAAAATTTTTGCACACTATAAATATGCAAATACTTTTTCGGTAATCCTTCATAGATTATCAATTTTTTCTTGTTCGATCAAAAAAAAATTCGTAGTGATCGGATCAACATAACTACCCGCGTGAAGCCGGGGCGGATGACTAGTTAATAGTAAATGTAAGTCTCTTATCCAGACATAAAACTCATACAAAATTGTATTGGACAATTTTATATATTGATTACATTTTATACATCTCAAGCAACATTTCAAACTTAAGTAATTCAAGTCAATTACTCGACGAATGTAGAACGTGGATTAAAATCAGTCAAGTCAATTGCAATAAGCAGAAATGTCTAAGCGCAAAATTATTTACAAATATACATAGAAATATCATATTTTTTACACCTTATAAAACTTGAGCTTGTTGAATTATGAATTTATTAATACTATATAAAATTTATGATATAATACTATATAAGCTTAAGAAAAATAACTAACGCCTATTCAAGGAATGGTAGAGAAAGTTTTTTTTATATCTCATCAGAGTCTTTTATTCTAGCGTAATAAGGAGCAAGCTTTCGAATTATTAACTGTGTTCTGTAGCTAACAGTGGATTTCCACTGACGTATAATCGTGTCGATACAATTTCTCCCTTTTAAAAAACGGAGATGGTACTATGTTTTATGTGAATGTTTTCGGCAGTGTAAGCCCACGGTAAATTCGCTGAATGCTTTAGAAAAAGAAAATTTTCATCTGATCAACTCATCATATATCCATGGACAATGAATTACAGTTTTGAATGATGAAAAAGATACTAGGAGGAAATTAATTTCTCCCTTCGTGTCTTAGTTATCTTTGCCATCTTATATTTAAAATGAAAATCCTTTCTTAGTCCGCTTCTACGTAAGAACAGAAATCTCAGTGCAAAATTTCAAGTCTCTAGGCCCAGTTGTTTGGGTTGTGAATTGATATATCAGTCGGTCAGTTTCATATTTTTTGTGTGGAAGATAAGGTACAACATGTTTTTTAACATATAAATAAGTAATTTGACATTGGGAAAACAAGACGGTGTTTTTATGCTCTGCCAATAATACATTACAACATGATAGATCTCCTATCATGTTCCACTAATACATAATTATAAAACATTTAAGCCTCTGTTAATTTCATTCATAATGTTTAATGTTTCGTCTTATCAAATAGTAGACAATAGTAGCAAGTGTTGGATGCATAGGACGGCTTGAGATATTTTCCTCGTGTAAATTGCAACCAATTAAGAGATCTGATCGTGTTTTATAAGAAACGCCAAAAGAGAGACGTACTGTGCACGGTTTCCATCATCCTTCCAGGAATGTGCAATTAAAAACACATGCGGTCGCATGATTCTAAAACTGCAGTCGAATGAGGTCACTGCCACTCTGACTGTCATTTGTTACAGCTGCAGCCATATCATGTGCATGAAGAGATCAGGTTTAACACAACTTGCATAGGAGTTGGCTGGTCGTGCTCCTAGACGGGTCATACAACGTTTTTTAGGTTATTCGTTACATCAGTCGTAAAAAAAATCTCCTGAAATACGATGGAGGCGCCACCTACAATTGTGTTTTTAAACCATCCCACTAATAGACTAGTTTAGAATCCGTTTAGCAGTGTTTGTAGATTAAGTGATAGACAGAGTATACAAGAATTATTATATAAAAGATGATCAGTTTTATGACAGATCTGACAACTCAATGATTAATGATGATCAACAAGAATTGAGATGTTCTCGAATTGTCACATTTTCTACAACTAGGCAAGTTTAGTAAACGTATATATAAATAAATATTTTGTGTAAATGCATGTAAATATATAAATAAAGTTGTTGATAAAATGTCATTTTGTCACGAGTAAAATGATATATGTTGTGGGCGAATAAAAATAATTTGCCTACCAGAAATCTCGTCGAGCAAGACTGGTTATGTTCGACCAGTTCCACAGATATGGGATTCACGAAGTCGGCCATTGCTACCGAGTACGGACGGATATGCAAAAAGACGAAGCTTGACTATCGATTTACATTTAAAAACAATTAAAAAGCTTCCATACTATTCAACCATTCTAGGTTAAACGAAGATATCAACTACTGTTCAATGTAATTAATTTATATTTGTTGGAGATTATACTTTATTAGGATGATTCCATCATAGGAAACAAAATGTGTGTATGTACTTATGTACCCACATAACAAGTTATACTTCAAACAAACAAAAATAAACTCTTTGTAACAAGAAGTAAATCTTTGTAAAATCAAATAAATAACGGTTTAAATGACAAAAAGTTGTTATTGGTTACCATGGTAACAAAATTAACTAGATGTCGCTTTTGGGTGTCGCGCATCATAAAAATTCACTCTCATCGTTTTCCCCATATGCGCCAAAGTATAACTTCAAAATTTGTCACATTGTACAGAGTCAAACTCATAGACGCATTATACATAGCAAGGGAATATACGGATTTGACTCACTGAGTCATTGTTGATTACGTCTCATAGAATTACGACGTCAAATGTTCATTAAAACACACCAACTGTACATTCATCGCGCGTAACGTTGAGGCTTACGTGCTTGCATTCCGATACACTAATTACCATGTATTAGGACACTATAAGTAGCTAAACGTATGTGTGATGAAGCAGCTATGTAGTAGGGAATTCCCCGCCAAATTCGGACCAGATCGATCTTTGTTATCCAATAATTTCTCATTAAGTTAGTCATATCGATAATGATATGCTACTACTGAAACATATGGAACAAGGAGTTCTAACTCTAAAGGGTATTTACTAGTACTTACCCCCTTCTAATCCCCCCTAAATGATGTAGATAGTCTAGTCTAGTTTGATCTAGGAAGCTAGGTTACAGTCACAATCTTAACGCCTTCGTATCCTGCAGAATTAAAAAATTGTATTCAATAAAGGTATATAAAAATAAAAGCATCAAAGCGTACCTACGTAAACGTACGTAACCAATAAATGATGTAATAAATAATTACTATTAAATTTAACTGTACAGTTAACCGCACGATGACTAACGTTACTATTGCGTAGACCGGAGACACAGGTCTAGACGGAAGCTGTGTTATTATTAATACGGGTATAATAACTGCATATTACTCATCACAGGTCTTCTTTAAGGAACTGCGCTGAGGATGAAGTAATGTGAAAAAGTTGTAGTTAATTGAAATAATAAAACAAAAAAAACTACTGAATGTATCCCTGTGCAATCCGGAGAAGAATACAAGTCGAATATCGACACATCACTTTTCAAAATCGGACAAGCCGTTTAGGCTACTGTCGGTTACAATGGAACAGACATACATATAAATATAGTTGGTTCCACATCAAGTACGAAGAAAAACTTTTTCTCACATTGCTTTATAACAATAGCTATCCATAGTATACAATTTCACTTAAGTTTATCTCACGAATTCCGCAAAAATTCTGATGAAACTATAAAAAGTACAATTGTCGCCATGCACGGTATGTGACGTTTGTTTGTTTACAAATATTCTATTTAGATGTGGAAAATACTATACATACACTACCACGAAAAACATTACCCTACTGCCAGTCGAACAAGCGTAGCGTTTAGCGTGTTTTACTTTCAGCTACCTTCAGATTGGTCACTGGAAGCAAGTCTTTATTATTCATCACTCGACACGGATATCACGACGGCCGTGCATCACTCCTCGATGTGTGACTAATAAAAAAAACCAAAATAGTATTCATTATAATCAGCAAAACAATTATTGTTCCCTTCTAGAAAATACATTTTGCTGCACGAATGAGCGGGATCGCCCCGAGAAATACCAAACTCACTTCTGTGAGTGACAAGCGTTATGTACCTGTAGAAGAATGTAGAAAGGAGATGTAGAATGAATGTGTAGAAGTAAGGTTAGATGACTAACTGCAGTTCTGTTCTCCTTCCCATACTTTTTCTTCCAATAAGGATAAGATTGGAAGAGGAGGAGGATTTGAAGGAGGAGTGAATAGGTAGGAACAGGATCATTTTGCTCTTTATCCCCTCCTCTGTCCATTAAAGATAGACAATGCATCTGCAACTCGTTAGCTTGCTGCCTTTGGGTAGGAGTTAATGTATGATAAACCGCTGGCTACTTTGCCACATTTTCTATATAAAAAAACCTGATTTCTTAAAAAGTCATTCAATGTGAGAAAAATAACTACTAATGAACACAGAAGCATACATGTACATGAAGCTATTTTGAAAAAAAAAATATGACGTCTGTATTTTCATTTTGTACCTAATACGCTTTTATTTATGGTAGATGCAAAGGCGACATCCAGTGGTTTTTCACGTTACCGAGTTTTGTTACTGATTCGTATTGGCAACAAATTTTAATACCTAAAAAATATTAGCTTAAAAATTTGTCACAAATATTTCTATTATTATGTAGGCGAGCACTAAAAAAGTTTTAAAGTAGGAGATTAAAGTATGTATGGAGTAATATTTGTAATCCCGTGTAAGTTGAATGCAGATCTATATAATTAATCATTTTTATAGGGTTCAGCATAGGCTGGACGGTTGTCGGTTAAAAGTTGCATGTCGGGTGAAACCACAGACCACAATTACTATATAAAAGTGATAGATTATAAACGAAGCAAAAGTTCTTATCTTGTAACTCCGAATCTTGCTTGTTTATGGTGCGAATAACTGGCTACGTATAATCAGAGATAATAAATTTTGCGCAAGTGCACATAAACGCAGTGGTTGAATGTCTGTTAACAACATAACGGCAGGCGGTAAATCAAACTTAAGGAAAACTCTCGGAAATAATAATCGCATGAATATAATGTGGTAAGGTTTGAATCAAAGATTACATGTCAATTTTTACTCGACTGGCACAGAAGGAAGTATACCTTGTTACACTGCAAGATACGAT
This sequence comes from Papilio glaucus, assembly GCA_000931545.1. Taxonomy (NCBI): domain Eukaryota; kingdom Metazoa; phylum Arthropoda; class Insecta; order Lepidoptera; family Papilionidae; genus Papilio; species Papilio glaucus. The sequence continues at coordinate 80,809 of JWHW01058234.1, forward strand.
TGTTGCAGTGTTACCAACTCTCAAAAATTTGCACCTTAAAATTCGACTCAAAAACCCTTAAAAATCCCAAAAAAAATACTATTATAAAAAAATTATGAATAGTAAATAGAGCCAAGATTTTGCCCTAATTTTCGAAATATAAATCTAAGAAATTACGGCGAAAGTATTGATCTAATAAAAAACCTGCAACTTTTTTGTAATTTGTGAGATAATGTGAAGTGATATTGTGTAATATGGATATCTAATGTTATAAGGTAATTATGTCCGTGCCATTGGGACCTGTAGCCTAAACGCCTTGACGGCTTTTGAGGAGTGAAGTGTCATTAGATTCGTACTCTTCCCTGGAGTGTCATAGACAATATGATGCGAAGAATGCTGATAATAATAACAGTGGGCTTTTTTAAAATTAATTTTAACTTTTACGTTGAAATTCTTTTGCTTGAGATTCGTTAAACATAAGGTTAAATAGATATAGAAGTTATAGGCACCAGGAATACATAAGCTAAATGGTTTATAAGTCAGTAAAATGAGCCAAGTCAATAAATTAGTTAAACCACAATAATAATTTGAAACATAGTACAAAGAAATGATAACTACATCCAGGTAATCATTAAGACTATGTTCATGACATACATTTGGTTGGGACCAGTGTAACTTGAAATTGGCAAAATAAGAATTAAGCGAAAATGATCTTTAACGTCTTGGTTTACGAGCTTATTTGTATTTGTTACGTGTTTATATAAAATTGTTAAGGAGAACTTCGTCGACACGTATATTTCGAAGAAGAACCATGACTGACTCATGGCAACACAACGTAAGAGTTTATCCCTATTTTGTGGGTCAAGGTTAGTCAGTTTTGTTGATGGAATACACAGTGGCCGTTTTTAAAGTTGGTTTCGCATTAATTATATTTTTATTACCATCCATTCCAAGAAATGTTTTAAGTTTAAACATTAAAGTTTAAAAATGTTTGAAGGCAGAAAGTTTTGGTCGAAATGGCAATGGGCCAGGAAAAGTTAGCGGCTACAGACGGGGGTTGGGGAGGTAGGATGTGAAGGCGAGGAAAAGGAAAAAAAAGTAAAAACATGCCAAGTGCGAGTCGGACTCTTGCACGAAGGGTTCCGTACCATTATATATAAAAACAAGCAGAAAATCGCATTTTTTGTATGGAAGTCTCTTTAAATATTTATTTTATTCTATTTTTTAGCATTTTTGTTATAGTGGCAAAGTATATAGAATATAAAAGAAATCTGCAAAAATTTCAACAATCACGGTTCATGAGATACAGCCTGGCGACGGACTGACATACAGACAGACAGACAGCGGAGGCTTAACAAAAGGGTTTCCGTTTTACCCTTTGTGTACGGAACCCTAAATAACGCAGAGAAAGCAACGACGTGGATATAAACCAATGTAATTACTACCATTGAAAAGACAATAGAGTTTTTTCATATCAATATTTGGAAGTTATACCATGCATTAACAAAATTATTTAACCATGGTGATTTAGTAATGACAGAGAAACGACGCAAAACATGGTAATAGTCTACTTAAGTACAATAAACATGTCCTCAACCGGTGCTTAAAGGGAAAATAAGCTGTAATGTTTCGTCAGTACAGTCGCGTACACAAACTAAAATTAAAATATGATATATTTTATTATTTTCAAAATCTATTAATATTTAGAATAAAATAATTGTTTTTTACTTACTCTGTTAACATTTTAAAACAAGCAATTGTTAATTAAAAACCAATAAATTCATCTGTATGTGACACTCCGGAGTAGAATTCGAATGGCATCTATCTCCCTCTCACACAATGGAACGGCATACATACATATAGTCCGGTCGCAGAAGTTTTGCCAACAACCCTTATGGATTATATAACACGTTTGTTCACGTACCTATCTGTACTTTATATATTTATATATACTAAAGTAATAAAGAAGATTTTTACTATAAATGAAATGAAGCATTCATTGGTACATAAAAGAAAGTGAGCAGTTCGATTATCAGAATAAACGGATTTCCCAAACATGTCTCGAAATTGGTTCAACTAATCGAAGCTTTATACTGTATTTAGAAACTCAATATAGTTTTTTTTAAATAAAAGACTATATACCCGTAACTCAGAGGGGT
>JWHW01058234.1:90170-117426 GCA_000931545.1 Papilio glaucus
TTTGAAGTCGGTTTTCTTTTTATTTGTTTTCACTTCAGTCGGCAGTCCTTATGACTGCCAGTTTTTTTATACATCCTTTATATCTAGCTCAAATCTTGGAAATCGAATGGTGACCGCTATAGCTAATCTCAAAAGATGTTATCGTGCATTCATTTCTTTTCATTAAACTTCCTAATGATTCCTAAAACAAATTTACATTTTCACTTAAGGATTAGTAGTTTATTTATTAATTTTCGATATACGTAGTGTGTTGTGTAAGGTTATGGACCTAACCCATACTACTAGACAAAATATTATTTCTTGAATTATTTAGTACTTGTATCAGTATGTAAGTACTTAATCAGTATCAAATGATATAATTGTTAACAATTTATCACGGGACGTTGTACAAGACTAATACTATGGTTTGCAGCACCCGACGCAGCTGGCGGGCACGTGGGCGGACGTGCTAATCTTGATCGTCGGCGCTGTGCTGCAGCAAGGATGTACGCTGGAGCCAAGATATGCCGCTGGTTAGACTATACCTACTTTATCATCATATCAAATCAGTCATATTATATCAATTATTATCATCAACATAATCATTCAATAGATGCTGGTAGGTTTCGCAAGGATCACCACAAAAATATCTCTTGTCAAGCTAGTCTCATACTGTTGTAAGCGAACAAGCCTTAACTCCACTGCTGGCTGGCTGGGCAAAATCCTCTATAAACGGCAAAGTAGTCCGTAGATATTCCAACTGTAAATTTAGTAATAACTGCGTCACTTCTTGCAGGCAGGTGTGTCACACTACTACTCTTTGTGGCGCTAACAATACTGTACTCCGCGTACTCAGCTAACATCGTAGTGCTGCTGCGCGCGCCCAGCTCCTCGGTGAGGAGTCTGCCGGACCTTCTCAACTCACCCTTGAAGCTTGGCGCTAGTGACTTCGAATACAACAGATATTTCTTTAAGGTATCACTTATATTCTAGGCAAATAGAGTTGCAATGTCGGCGGTGCAGTGTGCTCAAAACAGCTTCCATTGCGATTCGTAATTTCCAACGTAATCTTTCAAAAACTAACGGCACTCTTTTTTGAATTCTGGCGATTAAACGCGGCATCGCAAGGGTAGTTCTTTCATATACATTTCAATCTACGCTCGCTATGCTCGTCTACGTAATAACAGAAGTCCCCGTGAAAAATTTCAAGTTTCTAGGCCCAGTAGTTTAGGCTGTGTATTGATATATCAGCTAGTCAGACAGTTTTTCTTTTATGTAACTGTAAAAAAAATCTATAATTAAATGTTTAAGATAAAGGAGCTACCCGACCGAAGCTGGAGCGGGTCCCTAATTTGTTATATAATTTTCACCGACTTAAGGCGAAAATATAAATTATTTTACTTTGTGTATTATTAATTCATTTCAATTGATTTGCAGAAATTAAATGAACCAATACGAAAAGCTATTTACAACAAGAAAATAGCTCCGAAAGGGAAGAAGCCTAACTTTTACAGTATGAAAGAAGGCGTCGAGAAAATAAGACGAGTGAGTACATTGTTCATATTGGAAATTTGAAAAGTTATTTTTATTTATGGATTAAAAACTTGTAGAATTTGTTTGGAAAAGAAAATAAATGATTTAGTTTCTAAAGTAAGAAACGGCAATATTTCGCTGTAAACCAATAATGATTATTACAATCTTTTAAAATTTTAGGGACTCTTCGCGTTTCACATGGAACTCAATCCTGGATACAGGCTTATACAGGAGACTTACCAAGAAGACGAGAAATGCGATCTGGTGGAGATTGATTACATCAACGAAATCGACCCTTGGCTACCGAGCCAGAAGAGATCCCCCTACAAGGATTTGTTTAAGATCAAGTAAGTTAACAATACAGTGCATTGCCTAAGTCTCGTCATTTCACATCATCTAAATAGATGAAGAGAAGAATATAAAACATGTAAAGATATGGGAGAGTTGGACCCTCGCTTCAACCAATGTAGCGTTAGTTAACATAGAATGCGTTACTATTGAAAACTTAAATATTTAAGGCCCTGTCTGTAGTGCAGCAGGTACGCCCTACGCTTTCATACCTTCTCTTTTTTTATCCAATCCTACTTTTTTTACCAAAAGTCTCTTTTTGTCTATACGTTGGTAGGTGGCGATCATGTGTGGTCAGTTGACTTGCTTCTTAGTATCCCTTCTCCTACCATAGACTATTACTTTCTCGGAGTACGCTTAATAGTCAGGGTCAGGATCCAAGCTATTGGATTGAGTTATTGTTTACTAAACTTTACAGCATTGGTCTTATAGCTGCATTGTATTCGCAGCTTCATCAAGATCAGGGAAACGGGCATCCAGGCAAACAATCACCACCGGCTCCATGTGTCCCGGCCGCGTTGCTCCGGCACGTTGTCCGCCTTCAGCAGTGTCGGCATCACAGACATGTGCCCGGCCATACTCGCTGCGGTCTACGGCCTACTGCTCGCTCTCGTGGTCCTACTCATGGAGATTTTACATAAACATTTGTAAGCTTCTACTATCCATAGTTACCTTATAATACCCGACGTAAGCGCCTAGGAGTTTAGAAAATATTTTTGTGGTTAAACCGTTCTCCAAATCAAAATTTTACAAGAGAACAAAAATCTCGAAAACAAAAATACCGAAATCTATTTATCCAAAAATATTTTTTGGCAAAGATACACCCTGTATAATACAATTAGCTAAAATATGTCATATTAACTAAATATAACATGTATGGGTGGATAAGGAATAGGCAAATGAACACCATTAGATATGTAGACTTTGTTGGTAGACAGATGGTTGAATAATGAAGTAAAAACTAAAACTAGATAATATTATTTCAAACAAACTCTTTGGCCTTTTTTTCAGAGTAACTTGGAGGGCTATGAGGATGCAGCAAAATCAAATCGCTCACTACCACTTCGTAATGTAAAAATATCGCACATCTAAATGTAGAAATCGTAGATATTGACAAATTATGCAAATTCGAAAATAATTATAAAATGGTAGAAATAAAATAAAATGAAAAAACACAATCTATTGGTATTGGATTTCTAATGTTACCTAGTAATTTAAATATGCCTACAATAAAATTCAGGTCAGATAGCCATCCATATTGTCTGTGAAAAAATTATCGTATATTACACTAAATGGTTTTTGACATCGTTGACAGTTTTAAAAGTAGAATTGAATTCCAATATCATTTACATACAATACATTACATACATACAATACGTCAATGATAACATTATAATACAAAAAGTTGCAGATATGCCATAAGACTCGGAAGCGTCCTAATTGGGACTCTGTTTATAGCCTACGGCATGTGTTTACATTTACGCTTAAGTGACAAACCCTAGCTGTCTTCTTTTCTATTATTATTTTAACTACGTTATCCCTTTTACACCATTTGACATATGTGAATGTTGCTATCACTGTCTTTAAATTACTTTGTATGAGTATTACATATCTATAGTAAAAAATATAATTGTATAAACTGCATCACATATTACGAAAAATAAATAGAAGAATTTGGCCACAAAAAGACTTTTATTTCTTGATTATAAGCTCTCGTTCATGTGTTTACTTGAACCGTAAACATTATAAGTAAAAGCCCAGTCATTACATGTTTACCTTCCATTTAAGCAGGAACCTACAATTAATATTGCCCCATAATTACTACTGTTCCTATTCGAATAGGAAACGTGAGCTTCGTGACGTATTTAATTATTCAATACCGTCTTTAAATTGATTTGTAAATTCATATTAAGCTTATAACAGTCTTATTTCATTTGTAACAAGCTGTAACGATGCCGTTTGTTACAATATTAATAATTATTTTGTTACAAAAAGAAATCGAATGTAAAGGTTCGATGCCAATTCATTTCATTAAAAGCTATATCGAAAATGAAGCTAAACCTACCTTATTAAATTGTTATAATTCATGCTGGGATACGAGTAAGTTGTATTATTTTATTTACGATCATTGGCTTTTAAATTAGATGCTAAAGGTAAAGATGAGATCGAAGACTGGACTTTGGAAAATAGCTAACATGTTTCGTTGAAAAACATAAGTTAGCAAATACTTCTTTTATAGCTGCCCATTATAAATCTAAAGACAATAGTCTTAGATATATATTTTTATTTTTTCCCATCACAAAGTACTTCACAAGCAGCCTTGGTCTCTTTTTTCATATCTAACTAGTGATCGGCCACATAAGCCGAGGGAGCACTACTTTGTTCCACATCAAATTGGAAATTATGAAATCAAAGGTACAAAGGACACTTTACAATACCTAAAACAACTTTTTCTTACAACCATTAGCTATCCATATACAATGTCACTTCATGATTTCCACAAACGACATTTCCGATGAAAGCATTGATCAATAAGTCAAGATTTTGATTGACAAAATCTAAGATACCATATCATTTATATAAATTAACCCAGACAAATTATTTATAGGTGATTTACCTCGATTTAGCTTTCTACTGAAACTTCCTACATCAAAACATGTTTGACCTACCACGGCGCCGCCCGCCATTGCTTCGTAAAATATTCGTATTGGTTAAGCGAATAATGGATAATTAAGCGAATAATAAGATATAAAATATTATTGTCAATGTTTTCAGAGAGTAATGTAAAATTGTCGAAGGAACTGTCTATCGGAGGGATAAGGGTGTCATATTCGACACGTTTGAATAACAAGATTTCCACCCTGAATACATTGTTTCTTGTGAACCTAGAATGCACTCATTCAAGAGAATATTTATTAAATGTAAGATGTATACGTTTATAAATGTAAACCGTTTGTAATTACATTACATATTTACATCTTATAACAAAATATATAAAAATTATAAAGTGTGTTCTCTTGTAACAGGCTTCTATGAATAATCTGTTTCAAGCTCAGTATCGTTGGTTATTGTTGGACTCTACAGGCGAAGGAAAATCTAATTTTCTACAGGATCTTGCGTTGCTAACTGGAAGCGACGTCGTATTAGCTCAGAGAGTCGATGGAAATTTTAAAATACAAGAAAGTAAGCTGGCTTATATAAGATATAAGGATCTAGAGGTTTCAGCACTTAATCCGCGAAGTGCCCGCCAACTTTTTTTTAAAGCAGAAGGTGGCTATCGAGTAAGCACTTGATACTAAGTGACCGCCACCCATAGGCATCTGCATGAGTTGCAGATGCGTTGCTTACCCTTCATGGACAGAGGAGGGGATAAACAGAAAAAGGTTATTTCTTTTTCTTATCCATACCCTCCCCCCCCCTCCTATCCTTTTCTAATAAGAATAGGATTTCAGCACCATTACTCATCAGAGGAAACGCAGAATACTTCTACTTCGCGCCTGTCTTTGGAGAGGTCGTGGTATTTCACCGGTAAAGATAGCTCATGTTCACAACGACATGTTGTTCTCTACTTCTGTTAAAAATTGTACTTTACCCAAAAAAATATCTAATTTTCTTGATCGTGCAGTATAAATTATAGTAAATCTAAACAAAACAGTCTATCGATATGATGTTGTCTAATTTGTTAACCTATACAGTTTATAAAACATCAAATTCTGGACCACTAATACATAAGATGCGGGGCTACTACAACGGCAGCTTCTATGACGTCAGACCTCACAGGGAACTGTTCCGGAGACGGAGAGACCTCGCGGGCCATCCCCTGACAATGGCGAACGTTATCCAGGACAGCAACACTACGCAATACCATTTGGAGGATCGATTGTAAGATAAAATTGAAATAGAATAATCTGCAGAATAACACTAGAGACACTTGAAGAAAACCAAACTTGCACGGGGTTCAACAGACGTTAGGTGACCATATAACTAGTAATAAGAGTGAATTTAAGAGTTTCTTGTAGGAAAGTAACGTATCCGTTTGTTTGCCTGCAAAGTGCATCTTACCTGATACCTTATTCTTATAGGGAAGGTCAACATGACGCCATTGCTAAGATGTCGTGGATGGTCGTGAAGCTCGCTTTCGAGATGCTCAACGCAACGCCACGGTATATCTTCAGTCACCGCTGGGGATACAAGCAGAATGGCCGCTGGTCTGGCATGATCGATGACTTACTGAATGACAGGGCTGATTTAGGTAACCATTTTAATTATATAAACTAGACCGATAAACTTCGTTCCTGTATTAATTGATTGATGGGTTATACCCGGGTCGATCTCTTTATTAAATGCACAGGGAGCGAAGTAAGGGGCGCGGCGTATTTTGCGATAAATTCTAAGAAAATCGTTTAGATTATATGGTTTAAAGGAATATCGTAATGTGCATGAAATGGTGGTAACCAACATATTTACTTTCATAAGAATTAATTCTGTATCCGTCTAAATGGCTTTTCAATTACCATGAGGTAATCGTAAGTAAGCGCACAAAATTTTCTTTTTACGATATCACATTACAGATCTTTGATATTTCCTGCTTTTATCTACTATATGCATTTACTGTATGCATTTACTATACAAACTAACCTTCCTATTGAATCACTTTATATATTTTGAACGATCTAAGGAAAAAGACAGCGTAAGCGATATTGTTTAATACTATGTAATAATACTAAAGATACAGTCAAGTGACTGTTGACGGAATGACATACCTCTTCAAGCGGTCACTCGACCAAGTGCGGAAAATATTTCAGTGAAACTCCCGCTTCGGAGAATGTTTACCCCGTAGAGGAATTTTAAAGGCTGACGGAGGAGCCACTGAACTTTTCTTTTATCGTTATTTCGTGTAGACAGTGAAAGATAATATAAGTAAGGTAAATTTTCTTTGTAAATCTGTATTGGACAACAAACTATGTTTCCATCTATCTAGATCGAAAGAAGATTTAAAACGTACAAGTTTGAATTCGCCATTCCAACGAATGAGAGTGACAAAATTTTGGAAAACCAAAAATCTTAGGAGTAGAAAGATCGTACCGATGATAACAATGTCGTGTTGCGTAATCATCACGTAGCGTTTTCGTCTTTGTGTTAATATTCCAGGTACCAACTGCGCAATGAACACTGAGCGTTTGGATGTTATCACATACACCGACACCATCGCCCCGTTCAAGGTCGGCTTCATCTTCCGCCAGCCACCGCTGTCCTACGTCGCGAATATCTTCTCCCTTCCATTCTCCACCGAGGTGTGGATGGCTATTGCTGGCTGCGTCACCTTCTCTACTTTGACGCTGTATCTCTCTAATAAATGGGAAATAAAAAATGAAAGGGTAAGTATTGGTGATTTATCAAGTGTCATGGCCACCGTTTAATCAATCATATGTGATTTGATTGTTAATCTGTGGTTTCTTTGTATGTATATTGTTACTACATAATTTGATTATTTCGTTATTGTTTTAGATTATTTTTATTAAACTCACACAAGGGTTTTTTGCTTAAAAAATAGACTTTTGAAATAGAGAAATACATTTCGTTTCGTTTTTACTATATTCAAGTTAGTGCCTAAGCTGGAACTTATAAGAAATATAATTGTAAAAGTATTCAGAGTCTGACTGTGTAAAAGCGATGTCGACACTTTGTCCAATGTAGGTGCTCTCTCTCTTCACAGCAAATATATTCGATATGGTGGTACCGACGTTAAAACTCTAATTGTTTCAGACTCAGTCACAACTAGACGGAACAGTTAGCGACGCTATGCTAGTCACTGTGAGCGCATTCAGCCAGCAGGGCTGCACTCTGGAGCCCAAGAAAGCTTCGGGTACGGTTACATATAAAAGCAGGTTAACTAAAAAGTAAAAGTAAGATTGATATTGAGAGAGAAATTGATATCTCCGAAAGCATAAGTATATCTGCTGCCAAAATTATCCTAAATTAGCACCACTCTAGCAATAATATCGCGTCTGTTTGTCTGTCCGTCTGTCACAGACCAACCCGACCATCCACAACTAACAAATAATGTTTTTTTTACATGACTCTAGGTCGTATGATGCTCTGGGTGGTGTTCGCAGCGCTCATGGCGCTTTATGCAGCATACTCGGCTAACATCGTTGTTCTGCTTCAAGCGCCGTCGAGCGCCATACGAACTTTGACACAATTATCGCGCTCCAAGCTAACACTGGCCGCTAATGACGTCGACTACAACCATTTTGTTTTTGGTGTAAGATTTTAAAATATTGAATATAATAAATTCTTCCAATAACATGAGATTTGTATGGCCCGGCTCATTAACGTCACACCTCCTCAAGAAAGGTTTGTACAGAAAGGTGATCCTTTGTAATCCAAAATTTATCAATGTTTTATTTGTATTTTTAAACCAGAAGACGTTGTCTTGCTTGTTAAATAGAGAGATCAGCTAACGTTTTCCAGTTTTTCGTCAAAAAAAAACCTTCTGGAACCCGATGGCCATGTGGCATTGTGTGTGCATAATCCACAAGTAATTTTTGTCTTTAGTACTTACTAATCATTTTTCGTTTCGTTTAGATGTATTCGGATCCAGTGAGACTCGAAATCACCAAGAGGGTTAAGCCCGCTAAAGGCACTGTACATTTCTATGAAATCAATAAAGGAGTGGAAAAAATTAGACAGGTCTAAAGTTTTATTATAACTGTTAATAAAATATAACTTTCATTTAAATTTTTATTATTAAATTAATAATAACATTTTTAATTTAACACACAGTGTAAAAATATATATTCTTTCTTTAACCAGGGCTTGTTTGCATTTCATTCTATCGTGGAACCAGTGTACCGTCGTGTGGAACAGACATTTCTCGAGATGGAGAAGTGTGATCTTGTAGAAGTGGATTTTATGATGGGATTTGACCCCTGTGTGCCTGTTAAGAAGGACTCTCCTTATTTAGAGTTATTAAAAGTCAGGTTTGTTTATGTAACAATAACCTACTCCCTTACGAAGTTGGTTAAAAATACATTTACTGTCTTTTTATCTTAATCATATCGTCTTTATTCTTTAATCATATCGATCATTAAACCAGAAACAAAACCTAAAAATATTGTTAGGTTTATGATGTCCACTTTAAGTATGGATTGAACCAACTCTTTTTTCATTTTTTTTCTTATCCTCTTTTTCATCTCGTCTTTCCCGATTATCGAAACAGGAACGCATTCCCAAATCCTTCGGTTTAACTTTCCTGTGAATTTTTAATTTTTCTCATTCAATTCAATTTTTTTATAAGATTACATAATCTTTAAATTTATGAATAAATAAATAAATATGCGCTCACGCCCGTAACCCAGTAGGCCCCAGGTAGGCAGAGATCATGGAATCTTTAAATTTAATTTATAAAATTTTGATACATAATTTTTTTAATGTATTTTTATATTTTTTTTTCCTTTTTGACAATAATTTTATTGTTCAGTTTTAAGAAAATCCGTGAATCCGGCCTACAATCAGCTCTGAACAAGCGTCTTCAAGTGCCGAAGCCTCAGTGCTCTCATAAAGTGTCAGCTTTCAGCAGTGTAGGTCTTCTAGATCTTCGTCCAGTCTTGTTATTAATGCTGTACGGAATAGGAATCTCCGTTGCAATCCTTGTAATAGAAAATGTTACGTACAAGATGTAAGTATCGCATGGCAACATTATAGATACCGTCATTGAAAAGATTACCCTTTAAGTAATTTTTATTGTAATTTGCAGAACTATTCGACGCACCTCTTCAAAGTGATACAAGTTTAATTTCAAAGCCGAAGCAGCAAGCAACTAGTACTTACATATATTTAGTGTTAGTTAACAGTTGCAATAATTAAATATTTAAGAGAATATAACGATTTTGTTTAAATAATGCTCGTCACTAATATTGTATTACATTCATCTTAATACTATAAAAACACATAAAGTAAACAACTGTAAGAATGGAATGATATTTTTGTTTTGACCCGTATCCGTTTTTTTCACCTGACGACGGACCGTCAATAATAGGCGATGATAAATCAGTTACCGAACCGGTATCCGGTGTATGTACACACATTCACTATAAACGCGGTCTGACGTGCGGCGTAAAAAAGGGACGTCTACAACCGCTCTTAGGATTGTATTACAATTACCATAATCATCAAGTTCTGTAAGTAAAAGATTTGTAAGCATATTTCAGTTGCAGATGATTAATCAACGTAGGAAAACAACGGAGTGTCTAGTTCCTAGTGCAGCTATTTCTACGGAAGTAAATATACACTTGATATCAACCCCGCAGTTGGTTGAGGGCAAGCATACAGTGATGATGTAAGGGAGGGTGTAGGGGAATGGTATAGTGGAATATGCCGGCAATAAATCAACGGCGTACCCAAAGCACTGGGTAAGGGTGTGGGGATATCATACGCAGACGGGGAAATAAACTCACCAAATTGTTCTAGAGACAGAACATTTTATTGCTGGCTATGTAATTTTACGTTCATGGTCACACCTACCTTTAGCCGTAACAAATACTTTATTAAAATGAAATCTCATGAATAAAAAAGTGTTGGCAAGTGAGGTAATAAATGACGCTATTTTATGGCAATACTAGCCGGTAGTATTGATATTGACATTGTCAACGTCAATCAGTATTTGACATCTCAGAGACGTGACTGATCGCAATGGGTGACGCTGCTACTGCTGAAGGAGTTCAGAATTTAAATATAAACGAAAAGGCAGGAAAATAAAACAATATATTTAATGCGTAACAATAGATTTGTAAAGTATTTGAGTGATGTTAAAGCTGTTTAGTTTACGTAGATCCTGCGTGGTGCGCTTCAAAGAAGCTTATGCCACATGGGTAGGAGACCTTCGTCATCACTGATTCACTGAATATAATCTTCGATTTGTAAATGAAATTATTTAAGTATTTTAAATTTCCTACCAGTACTTCGACTTCTACTACAAATCGAACCGTAATTTATTTTTAAAATATGCGCTACAGTAAACTTAACCCTTAATTTACATCAAATATGAAAGTTAACGAGAATAAATACATTTTATTGTTTAGGATGATTATTACTTTATATGGTGAAAACCATATAAAGTAATATTCATCAAAAAAAATTTAAATATTTGTGCATAAATAAAAATCTTCAATCAATTTTGAATAAAATTTTACAACTTTATTCAAAAATCTGTTCCTGTACTACATACTTCATAAAAAAAGCAATTTTAATATATTTATGTTTACTAACAAAAAATAATTTAGGAAAATGTATGCTTGTTGCAGTCCAAAACCAAAGCAATGAAGGAGAAAAAGAAAAAAGTTGAAGATACTTCCGGAACAGTATCAGAGCTGAACCCATGGCCAGAATACATTCAGAAGAGGATTGATCTCTGGGACAAATATAAGACACAGTATCAAGAACAGTTAGCTGCTAAACCAGAGTTGAGCATTGTTGTGACCTTACCTGATGGAAAGACTGTTGAGGCCAAGGCATGGAGGACCACTCCATATGATGTTGCTAAGGGTATCAGGTAAGATCTAATCATGTGTCAGATTAGCTTCTAGCTTTAAAACTTATTTACAGCTTTGTGCTTGAGATTGTAATGCTTCTTATTAAAATACAATATGCTTAAAACAAATCATTTAAATATAACATAAAGCCAAAGTTCTTTAACCAAAAACATCAAACTCTTTGTTATTGTTGTTATTTTCTGTGCTAATTATTTACATATTCTCAAAATTTAGTCCTTTAGCACACAGAGCTTATTAATAATAAGTTTTATTTAAATAAGGTATATAGTAAAGTAAATAATATATACATTTAATACTTACATACCACTTAATACAATCCAATGTAGTCAAATCAAAGACTACAGGTTACAAACTAGGGAATAAAATTGGCAAAGTGTACACCTTACTGTTACTGCTAAAATTCGTAAATTTTAAAATATTTTCCGAAACCAACTTTTTCTTATATCAGTTATACACATATTTCACTTAACTTTATCTCACAATTTCCACAAAATTACAACATTTCTGTTAAATATAAAATATGTATAATGGCCACCATGTATGTTTAAATAATATTCACTTGGAACAGGGTATAAATACAATGTTATTTTTTTATTGCATACATATATCATATTATATTAAAAAGTAATTACACATACACATATTTTACACAAACAAATAAGGCCAATTTTTTTTTGTAATCTGAATATGTGCCTTTAACACCACACAGATGCTTTAAATGATTCAACAATTATTTTGCATGTGTCTATGTTTTGTTTCATGCTATTGTAGCTATTGGCACAGCATTGGCACATTTGTTTATTAAATTATTTGGCAAGTTTCAAATAGAATTTAACATTTACAAACCTTATTTCTGGGCTTACAAGCGAGTTTTGGAGTCAATTGTAAGTACACAATTGATTATGAACACATTTCTGGATGTAAAGTGCTTCTATATTTATTTAAAGACTTCAATGGAAGCACATTTAATAATAAAAAAAATTGTTTAAATTGTTACTAATTTTGTACATATATACAAAATGTTAAATGTCATCAATTCAAAATACTGGTAAAACAAAATTTCATTTTCTTATCTAAAATAAATTTTAATAGACAATAGCTAGTTGGTTATATTTATAAAATTGCAAAGTAAAGCTACAATTCACTGGCTTGATTACAATTGACTTAATAGGTGACACGAAACACCCAAATTTGTAGAGAAATTAAATAAATATTAGTAGAATTTAAGCCTTCATCGTTATTAGCATTTCAGCCGATATTTGTCCACTACTAGATGTAAGCTTCCCCAATCAATCATCACAAAGATCGGTCTCCTGCTGCCCTCATCCAGTGGACTCTCACAACCTTGCATTTGTCATAAACAAAAATCCAATGTCAATTTTATGTAAACAAATGTTTATAATAATAATTATAAACATCCCCTAAACTTTTTGGGGAGTAATGCAATTAATTTATTCAAATTCATGTGTATGTTCATACAAAAAAATTAAACAATTATGCTTTAAAATTAAACATTTCAAAGATAATTTTAAATTTAATGTTATGTTTTAATCAAACCACCATAAATAAAATATTTACTACATCTGTACCAAATTATAATTATGTTGAGTTGAATGGGGATTTTTTCTATCGATCGATCGATTAGGAGACAGTCCATATTGTAAGTCTATAATTTAACTAGCCTTCAGAGGCATTGAACCCAAAATGTAGTAACTACAAGTCACTATGCTGAACACGATTATTTAATTACAAATGATTTTTAATTAGAATACATAAGAAACATGTTCCTAACATTCCAGTCAAGGCCTAGCAGACTCAACTATCATAGCCCGAGTGAATAATGAGCTCTGGGACCTGGACCGGCCACTAGAAGGTGACTGCAAGCTGGAGCTCCTCCGCTGGGACAACACCGACGCACAGGCTGTCTTCTGGCACTCCTCTGCTCATATGCTTGGTGAAGCTATGGAAAGGGTGAGCTTGATATCACTATAGTAATAGTATAGCTCTTTAGAATGGGCTGATGATCTGGTCCAGGTTACAGGAGTCTGCTGGACAGTGATTGCAGGTGACTGACCTTTATGGTGATCAATGGGGGATCTTGATTTATGTCACTAGACAGCCACTCCTGCCTGCATTCAAGTTAATAGCCCTTAGCTCATTGGGTTCTTCAAGGCGCTGGGCTGGCTGGAGTGATCCAAGGCCACACTACTACTAATAGTAATAATTTTAATATCTGAGCTCGCCTCTTGTATGACAAATAAGCTAAATTTTTTAATATTTAGGGCAAAAACAAATTAGGGTTAGGCAGTTTGGTTTTATGTGATAACAGAAGATGATGCCATTAAGTATCCAAGCCGTGGACTGTGTATACTGGTCTGGTCTACTTCTTCTCTGTCAGCTACTAATTAAGTTTATTTTATGTTGTGGTAGTTAAATTTTTACATACCATATATTAATTTACTACTGATATTACGTATACTACTTATTTATTAAATTATATTATTGGGTGTAATTATTGATTTAATATAAGGTAATGACGTAACTGATATTAGCAATTCAGCTGTTCAAACATAATTTTGGCAATCATACAATAAGTACTTTTTGTGGCTACAATTTTACAAGCTGACTGGGCAAACTTTGATCAGTCTCAAAATAAATCTATGTTATGATTAGGTGTATTCATTGCTGGATGGCTTGCACTCGGGTCGATTCCCTTTGTTGCAGCATCTTGATTTATACATTTTCGTTTTGTTGTCTGGATGTATTATAAACTCGGGAGGGATAATGTAAGATTCTAATGGGGAAAGAATTTTTCAAATTGATCCAGTAGTTTTAGAGTCTATTCAATGCAAACAAACAAACAATCAAATCTTTCCTCCTTAAAATATTAGTTTAGATAACGAAAAATATATGAAAAAACGCATTTTATTCATTTCGTTAATTTTTCATATTCTGCAATTCGAGGCGGCGACTTATTCCACAAAACAAAGATAAAAAAAACTGTGTGGCTATTCTTGAGTTATAAATGGTGTAACTAACACAACTTTGTTTTATATATGTACATATAAAACAAAGTTGTGTTAGTTATGTTATATATGTTAAGTTAAAAAATGCAATATTATTGTATTGCAATAATATTGCATTTAAGGATGTTTAGCCTTAAACATTTAAGACCTAAAATATCAATTCGATTCTGCTATGATATTCTGTTAGTTATACAGGAAGCATAGTATGTGTAGATTTTTTTATTATATACACCTAATATTAATTAAAGGTATAAATGTATACAGGTATATGGCGGATGTCTCTGCTACGGACCACCTATTGAAGAGGGATTCTACTATGACATGTACTATCCTGAAAAGGGGGTGAGTGTAGTAATTTAAATTTACGACTACAGGAAAAGACCTGATTTTCTTACCTTTTACGTTTCCTGCTTCTTCTCTCTTTTTCCAAAAAGGCAGGCAATGCCCTTGTTTAGTAGTAACTAAATCTCTAGGGAGACATACGGGTGAACGCGTTGCATTCGCTTCTTCGGTGCCGGCATCAATTTACTGTACAATACCTGCACCGTATGTAATCCTTATTGAAGAATACATCCAAGAATAAATTGTTAGCTGATAACAATTTATTTCTTCTTTAAATATAGTCCTTTTAGTAACAGCATTCTTAACTGGCTCATATGATGTTAAGTACCACCGCCCAGTAATAATCGCAATGACAAAAATAATTACGGATAAGTTGCCAGCTTTGAGTAGGGAGGGGGAGAGGAGTGATGGAGGAACATAATACGGAGGGAATGTCATCCACAGCACCTCATTCATCAGACAAAATACTTCTAATACTTCTTCACGCCAGTATTCTGCAAGATGGTGATGTGCAAATTGTGTTACTGCTAGTTCTAACTCTTTATAAGGTTCTATAATACACTAGCTGTGTGTAGAGGTTTTACCCGTCATATTGTTTCGCTTAGCGTTTTTTTTTCTTACTGCTCGGCTCCTAAGTGTTGAAGCGATACTAAATAGCCTATAACATACCTTTATAATTAAGCTATGTGATGCAAAAAGTTTTCTGTTAAACAGATTGGTAGTTATTGTGATTTTCGCGTTTATATAAACTTTTCTGCTTATATAATTGTAATGACATAGATCTTCTGTCTCTCTAGATTTCCTCATCAGACTTCCACGTCTTAGAAGGCTTGGTAAAGAAGATAACGAAAGAGAAGCAACCATTTGAGCGCTTGGAACTCACCAAAGATCAACTTCTGGAAATGTTTGACTATAATCCGTTCAAAGTGAGAATCCTAAATGAGAAAGTCAATACACCCACCACTACAGTGTACAGATGCGGCCCGCTCATAGATCTGTGCCGGGGACCTCATGTGAGGCACACCGGGAAGGTTAAAGCATTAAAGGTCACCAAGGTAAGATACCTTAAGTTAATCTTTAAGTTTTATAATTTAACCATTACCATTGCCTTGAAAGCGTACAGTTTTAACTTTTGAGGCACACGAAAAGTAGTGTGCGTTTAAAGTGTGAGGTTTTTAAAAGCATGAAACCTTTTTATAAAGATTCTGATTTTAAATATACTTTTATTAATCTATATATATTTATAAAAGGCGATGTGTATGTATGTTCCAAATAGAATCCATAATGGACTGGACTGTCTTGAAGTTCTCTTTGATAACGATCAGATAAACATAATTATGCGAGGGAAGCCGAGACAAATCGCCAGTATTGATTAATTAAGGAGAAATGAATCTATTGAAAGTATTTGGCCAAATTGACTATATTTTTTGTTGTTGAATCTTTACTCTTAATTTATATTACAATGTACAACAATAAGTTGTACATTGCAATTACAACTTATATCTGCCATTACTTACATTTACTTTGCACAACTTTAAAATTTTTGACATTCATCATCGGAATAATCTTGAAAGATGTTTTATTATGCCAGTGAATATATTTTACTACGTTTTTAGAACTCTGCAACATATTGGGAGGGCAAGGCAGATGCTGAAAGCCTGCAGAGAGTGTACGGCGTATCATTCCCTGAGCCGAAACAGCTTAAGGAGTGGGAAACTATCCAGGAAGAAGCCGCTAAGAGGGATCACAGGAAGATTGGAAGGGTAAGGTTGTCTTCTTTATGACTTATAGGCCGTTGCAATTTATTTAATAGATATAATATTTATAATTTGTACAACTAATATAAATGGATATTCTCATTTTCTACACTGCAAATTTTTGTAAGATGATTCTGCGTACCAAATTAGAAAATAAAACGTTACCATGGCAACCGATATTGTAAATGATGGTTTTATGTACCTCGGGAATAGTTTTATCGGTTCGGATCGGTTGCGTTGTTTAGGAGTTAAGGGTTTGCATTTATAAGTTAGGATTTTAACCTTTAAAATTTAGATATGGCTTAAATGGTATTATTGTTTCTTAAATTGTTGATGTTTGTTTTATTGATAAGAATAAACGTAACGCGAAGTACACTTTTTCTAGGAACAAGAGTTGTTTTTCTTCCATGAACTGTCTCCCGGGTCCTGTTTCTTCCAGCCCCGTGGTGCCCACATTTACAACACTTTGGTTAACTTCATTCGGGAACAGTATAGGTAATATAATAATAAATTGACTTTTGTTTATCTCTTTTATCCTTTTTTTAAACAAAACTTTTTTGTATGCCATGAGTTAAAACATTATTTTAAAATAATTTTCAGGATTCGAGGTTTCCAAGAAGTGGTCACCCCCAACATGTACAATGCCAAGCTGTGGCAGACCTCCGGCCACTGGGCGCACTATGCTGACAATATGTTCTCATTCGACGTGGAGAAGGAAACTTTTGCTCTAAAGCCTATGAACTGCCCCGGTCACTGGTGAGTGACATTTTATATTTTACAACCGGAGTTGTCAAGTGAGGTCCAGATACAGTTGAATAAAAAAATATTTAGTCCCAGTTACGGTTGAATTAATTTATCGAGGTCCAAAAAAAATATAAGAGGTTTACAAACATGAAAATACAACCCTGTGTCTTACAACACAACATGATGAATAGAATACAATTGTATATGGTAATAAATAAAATTCACATGTATATTGTGATATAAGCTACCTCTCCCCTCATGTAGAAGACAAACAGCTCGCCTGGTGTTTTGTGACTATAACCAGTCATCAATATCATAGGACATACATATGAATACATAGGGGGGAGTGGTTGAAGTAAACGATGGGAGGGGGAAAGGGGTTAGCATTTTAAGACCTATCCTTACTTCGTGGTATGAAGAAGGTATAATAGTTTCCTGGTGGGAGCTGGAGTATCCAATAGCTGATGTTGGCTCTACCACAGTTTTGATTGCAGTAAAGCTGACATCTGACTGATTGAGGACATCCTAGTCCAAAATATAAATGTCATTTTTAATTTTCTAAAGGCAAACAATAATGCTGCATCAACGAAAGCTGCAGGTGCCAGTAGAGCCCCCTTGTCGGGTACATATAAATATTACAAAAAAAAGATATAAGACCGCACTAATCATAGACGATTGTGAGAATTGTAGTGTTAATATCTCGATATGTTTTTTCAGCTTAATGTTTGACAACCGGCCGCGGTCGTGGCGCGAGCTGCCGCTGCGGCTGGCGGACTTCGGCGTGCTGCACCGCAACGAGCTGAGCGGCGCGCTCACCGGGCTCACGCGCGTGCGCCGCTTCCAGCAGGACGACGCGCACATCTTCTGCACGCCGCAAGATATCGAACGGGAAATGGTGAGCTAGCAACCCGTCCATATAAAAGAAGAAACTGACTGATCATATATCAATGCGTTTAATTTTTATTTATTCTTAGTTTAGTCGTATATTTTATCTGTTTATATTTTATTCCGTTGTATTTATTATGTATACGTAGTCAGTTAAATACATAAAAAAAAGTAATTTAGAGGAGGCCCCTCACTGCAAGCACCATTCAACGGCTCAAAGTCACTGAAAGAATAATGGAGAGAGCAATGCTCGGTTTCCTCTGTGTGATCGAATCAGATATGAGATCCGCAGGAGAACCAAGGTAACCGACATTGACCGAAGAATTGCAAACCTTAAGTGGCAATGGGTCGGGCACATTGCTCGTAGAATAGATGGCCGATGGGGCCGAAAGGTCGATGTCGATGCAGCGTAGGTAGGCCTCCCACACGATGAACCGATGATCTGGTCAAGGTGACGGTGGTCAGTGGACGGATATCCGCTGAAATGACTACGATGAATTTGGAGGTAGTTGTACACAGTGGCAAGGAGGAGAGTTTTTATTGCCCCTTCCGCCGCAATCCCAAATAAATAGAGTTCAGCTAAGGCTGGACAATCGTCGGCTTAGTCTGCCATTTGTACTTCTTTTTGTGCAACAAATTGTTTCAATAAGTTTTTAAAAAAATGCACGGTGGTTTCTACTGGTGAAAGTTTTCACTGAACGTTGTCTAGACGTACTGTTGAGTTTATTATAAGTAAATTTAATGTTTGTATTACCACCAGGTGGGCTGTCTGGAGTTCCTCGATTGCATCTACTCGACCTTCGGGTTCACGTTCCAACTGAAGCTGTCCACTCGGCCAGACAAGTATTTAGGTGATTTGGCGACTTGGGATCAAGCAGAAAAGGTGAATTTGTATGACGAAACTTTAGAATAGCTATTCCCAACCTGTGGTACGAGTACTCCTGGGCGTTCGTGTACATTATATTGGTAATGGCAGAAATACTGAGAAATTAAAACGGTTAACATATATTTGCTATAGTGTATTATATCTACAATATGTAGTTTAAAATCAAGCTTACAACTAATAACTTACTAAGGTCCTAGGACCTTAAAACCTAGGATAGGTTAGGACCGAAACCTAGTTTAGAACCTTAATCTAGGTTAGGACCTAAATGTCTAGACATTAGTGTTAGGTTGGTAATCTTATAGTATCTTACACATATATTTCATAATCGTTAAGGCGTTAGAAGACTCTTTGAATAAGTTCGGTCGTCCGTGGCAACTGAACCCTGGAGACGGAGCGTTCTACGGGCCCAAGATCGACATCACAATCCAGGACGCGCTGCGCCGCTCGCACCAGTGCGCCACCATACAGCTGGACTTCCAGCTGCCGGAGAGGTTCAACCTCACATATGTCAGGTAAGCGATCACCAAATTTATAAAGAAATAAATACCGTTTTTATTGCCATCAAAAAGTACAGAGCTATACAACACAGGGTGGCTCAGCTTAGCCGACCCCTGTCAAAATCAGGTGTCAAGCTGGTTTTCAGACCCTCCCCCTCTTCTTTATTATAAATTTAACTTAAATAACCCAATGATTTGTACCAAATCACAGCGCAATCTATCAATAGGAAGTGGGTCTAATCCCAATTACTACATATGACCCATACGAGCAGAGCAGCCAATTTAATGTATAGGCTTTAAAGTGACCAGTACCCATAGACATCCGCAACAAGCTAATGAGTTGCAGATGCCTTGTCTACCTTTAATAGACAGATTAGGAGACAAAA
This sequence comes from Papilio glaucus, assembly GCA_000931545.1. NCBI lineage: Eukaryota > Metazoa > Arthropoda > Insecta > Lepidoptera > Papilionidae > Papilio > Papilio glaucus. The sequence goes on from JWHW01058234.1 coordinate 110,108, forward strand.
AAGTTAAAATGAATTTTCTTTTTCTATTATATATTATATTCCAATTATTATTTATTCCCCCTTCAAATTCTACACCTTTCCTAATTAGAATTTTACGGGAGGGGAAGAGGACTTGACGTAGGCCTCTGGCACCTCACTCAACGCACGGCACGCAGGATACTTCCTGATCCTGAAGATCATGATTTTTATCAAATGGTAGCTAGAAAAGTAAAATTGTTAATTAACAATTTTGTTTCTAATGTCTACTAACATAGACATTTCCTAACATTGTTGATCAAATGGTGGTTTACAAAATGTTTGTAAACATTTTTAACAGCAGTGTGGCAGCACAATAACTTAGGTCACAGTGTTATATAGGCGTGGCAGAGGTATTTAACTATCCAATTTGTCTGTGTGTAGCGAAAGCGGTGAGAAGAAGCGTCCAGTGATAATCCACCGCGCGATCCTGGGGTCCGTGGAGCGTATGGTGGCGATCCTGAGCGAGTCGTACGCCGGCAAGTGGCCGCTGTGGCTCAGCCCGCGGCAGGTCTGTCTGGTGCCTGTAGGACCATCGCTGGATCAGTATGCGACTACAGTAAGTGTCATACATACATCTCATCCTTGTCGCCAGATATATCGAAGTTAACGACACGGCGGTTGCCTTGGGAGTGATTTTATTGAACTTTGAATAATATGCAGAATGTATATCATATACATGTTTAACAATGGCAGAGTTAGTAGTATCAGTTGTTGCACTGTATGCTTTTAGTTTGACAATAAATTTTAAGTAGAAGGAAACCCAAGTAGGTCACCTGATGTTAAGTGACCAATCAGGGGCCGTAACTATTACAATTGTTAAGGATAAGTTGTCATGTTTGTGTACGTAAGAAAGGTAGGGTACAATATCCACTCGTCAGAAACGCAAATTTCATGATCGTATTCTAAAGAGGACGCGCTTGTGTTTGCACGAGGCCGTTGTGCGTCTCCCAGCGAGCCACAATTTTACGTAAAAGCTTTCATCCAATCATTGCTCGACATAATAGACAAAAACTGATTGACTCTCATATAAATGATCCTGAATAAATAAATGAATGAATCATACCTCAAGTGAGCGTCAAGTTACTTCTACTACTGCATTCCAGGTGAATGAGAAGCTGTTCGCGAGCGGGTTCATGTCTGAGGTGGACACGGACCCCGGCGACACGCTCAACAAGAAGGTGCGCAACGCGCAGCTCGCGCAGTTCAACTACATCCTAGGTGAGACGTTTTCTTCCAGCCTTCAAATAAACGTTGTACGTAGCATAGCGCCCGGTGTATCAGATGGTTAGAATAGGTTCTATTCTAAATTCTTATAATTATTGTAATGAATATCAATGGACTCTTATTTTCTTCATTTATATTGTAATTGAAAAGAAAAAAACATATGTTTGCAGTTTGTGGTCCTTCGAGTCGGATATCGGTCGCTATCTTATACCAAATCCACTGTTTAACTGATCATTCAAGCATTCTATTGATTGTTATTTTTGGTATAAAAATATTAGTAGGCTATTGAAATAATTTACTAATCTTTTTTTTATTATTTCAACTAAGCTTAAAAGTTTGTGTTACTATATGGTTTAAAACATGCGGTAGTCATCCGTACCTTTAAAAATTAGACTATTGGCGCTTACTTGCTTTATTAATTTATCTATATTTCAGTGGTAGGTGAACGAGAGAAGAACTCCGGCACAGTGAACGTGCGCACCAGAGACAACAAGGTGCACGGCGAGATGACGGTCGACGCTCTCATAGACCACCTCAACAAGCAAGTGAAAGAGAAAACTCTATCGGATGACAGCCAGCTGCTCAAGTAACCAGCGAGAGAAAACTGTTTGCTGTATAGCATGGTGCGTGACACTTCGATTGGTTCATACAATGACATCATTTGTGTTATTAGAATATTTAAACTTTAATTTGTTTTTGAGTTAAACACTATGAATTTATGTTCATCTTTTTTTTATAATAATTACAAAAAAATTAACGGATGTTTACTGGTTAAAATTTTGTGTTTTTGTATAGATATGGAAAAACGTCACACGCACCATGCTATAGTGAAAGCCTATAAAACTGATTGTATTGTAGTTTAAAGTCGATGTGATGTAAATTTTTCATGAAACATAATTCAATTAATATTTGTAAACTCGTTCCGGGCGCTTTTACAAGAAATTATAGAAAATTGAATAATTTTCAGAACATTTTATACATTGTAGACATATCCTACGTAACATTTTTATATATCGAGTCCTGATACTAAATCAAAATGTTATTTGAAATATTTACACGGTATTTAAATTATAACAATGTTACATTGTTATAATTTTTGTGAAATGGAGTATTTTGTAGCTGTCAAAATTTATAACCTAAAAATGAAACATGTGTTTAACGGACTGTCACTATGGTCATCTGTCACCTTACCGTATAACTGACGTCAGCATACGAAGAAATAAAAACTATTTACGTTCCCTAATTGCATTTGTTTTCACTCTGATTTCTAAAATAAGAAGATAAAAGTGTTTATATTGTGTACCGTGTCATTGAATGTAAAGAATGTTAAAACTCAAGAATCTTGTTGTCATTAATTTATTGTATAATTGTAAGTGTCGGGATACAGAAATAAAAGCATAAAAAGCTAAAATCTTTTATTTTCTGTTGTAAAAAAGAAGAAAACGGCTCCCTTGTTACGATCAAAATCAAGTATAAGATTTACAAATGCTTCGACGACTTGATAAGAGGATGAACTTTACAAGGCAAAAGACAAGTTTAAAGACATTATTTTCCTTTCGCAATACCGTCATGCTTCAAGGCCCATATTTTCTTGACTGGAAACTAGTTACGGATGTGCATGGATTACGAGATCCCACAACGCAGGGGAACTACACACTGTTATAACTGTCTATAGTTGAAATAGGTTTTCCGAACTTGATTGGCCTCCTCGTACAAGCGACTAATAGGCACCATACCACCACCATAACATAATTTGAACCTGTCAAATGAAAGCGTGATTAATTTGTATTCTGTAGAATTTTTGAAGAATAAGGTAGAAATAAAAGTTATTTTTTTACATATATTTTATTTTACACCATATCACAAAATTGATTCTTAAATCTATAAAGACAGAGTAGTTATTTAATCACAAGCACTATAAATGTGGGTTCACAGATTTACCTTGAACCTGCAACAGATCGCTCTAGTGTGCACTTGCGCTTATCTCAAATATGCTCCGTTTTTTTTGTTGCAAGTAAAAAATCCAAGTATAATAAGTGTTGCTAGTTCAATCTTCACAAATAAAATGTATCAAAATACTGTTTGCACAAATTACAATCTCAAAAATATCTTATGAATCTTAATCTTTGTCCTATATTATTAAGATCAAAACAAAATCCTCAACCCGTTATATCAAGTTCACCCAAACATGATAATAAATTACAAAAAGTATCACAAAGAAAGTTTCTAAAAATTCGCTATACCTAATAAAAAACAAGCCACAAATAAATATAGTAATTATTTTAATAATAAATATGGTTGAACTTAAAATAACATTTTGGTGTTTGGTTAGTTACTTTGCAAATCCCGAGGTTTTGGTCAAAGTAAACACACATAAAATAATTTTTATTTTGAACTAAGAGACTAACTCAATCGTAAAATAAAATTATCCTGGTGATCCCGGTCAGATTAGTATTGGTATTGATCACAAAAATATAAAAAAATCTAAAATAATAATAATATCGATCACAAAAAAGAAATATAACCCGACTAACTGTATGATTATTGACATTTTAATGAATTACTTTACTTTTACTATATGTGTAATACTAACATCGGAATGCTCCAGGGAAAATACAAATCGAATGAAAGACACCTCTCTTATATATTGGTCAAACCGTTTAGGCTACAGGTCACAATAGAACGGACATACATAAATCACACAAACATCACTTTACGTTAAAAGATAGATACAGACATATCAGTCAAGCTAAGAAAATCGTCATAAAAACTGCCTGCATTTTTTTCGAAAGTGGTTAATAACCAATAAGGAGGGGAAGGACAGGAAGAAGTGCGTATCCTTCTCCTATCCATCCCCTCCCCCGTCCACTCCTCTTCCCCTTCCCCATCCTATCCTTTGTAGGAAACAATAGGAAGAAGTCTAAAATTAGACCTCTGGCACCTCACTTAACACACGAAACGCAGAATACTTTTACTTTACGCCTGTCTTCTGTGAGGTCGTGGTATTTCACCGGTTCAGCCTACCCATTCGTGCAACAGATGTTGTTGTTGCGGGCACTACCACCGTTACATGGTGTCATTTGGCCCAAATATGACAGCCTTTCTTGTTTTATAAAACTATCGTTTCATAATTGATGAAAATTTTCATCGGTACAACTATATTATTTTGTGTCTATTTGACATATTTTTTATTATATTGAATACTTACATCTATCTGAGGGTGGTATAGTCAACATCAAAAGTATTTCAAGATCATACAATGATAATACAGTTAGTATAAATAACGTTTTAAATTAAATGATATATACTTTTGACGATGACTGTACCTTTACATATTAGATTACACTTTGGTGCGATCTTACATTTTTTTCATAGGTTAGTGCAATAGAAACATAGTGCAATAAACATAATTATTTTGCATGTAATTTGAAATATTTATATATAAATAATACTTTAAGTTATGGTAATTTTTAAACACGTATTTGCTTTACGTACGATAAAAGTATGAAATTTTACATAAACACAAGAAAAAACTAAACCAAATACAAAATATAAAAACGACAAGGTCCTTTACACCTCAAACGCTTCAAGGGCGATTTCATCGCCTGATACTAAACATAAATAATAATATAAAAACAAATAAATAAAAAGTTACTACATATTCTAATCACAAGGCTACACAGTTAATGTAATATTATTTACTACGCGTGCGCATGACACACACCGCATGAGATATACTTTGAACAGAACTTATTTTACTTATGCCACAGAAGCCTTACTATAGTTCGTTCCAACTCAAAATGTAAATATAGTAAACAAAGGATGCACGTTACCTTTTACGCTGAAATTCGTAGATCCCGTATTTTCGAGAAACAACTTTTTCTGACATTACCTATATAACATTAGCCACCATATTACACAATTTCACTTCACTTTATCTCACGACTTCTACAAAATTACAACATTTCCGATGAAAGTATAAAAAGTGTAATGGCCGCCATGTATGGTAAGTGACGTTTGTTTATAAAGTAACATCTTGATTTGGAACTATACGTTCAATATTTCGCCGCTGACGTCATCTCACTAAGCTCTCGTGTTATGGCGCACGCGTAGTAAATATTTGTCACCTATAAGCAGGGAATACCAGCCCACATTATACTATTATGCATCAAACAATACTGTTCCAACTAGTAGGACTTGTATTGGGTCTTTTATTAATACTGTTATGATTGACAATTATTCTCCGATGGTTTGGTTTCTACTTCTTCTTGCTCGACTTCGGTTGGAGTAGAACAGTAGAAGTCTCTGCAGAGGGACTTTATCTGTAAAAAATGTGATAAAAAGTAAAGAAATGGAATATTAGTGATAGAAATAAAGTAAGAAAAAAATAGGTTACATAAAATGTCAAATGTTATGGAACGGCGGCTCTACGTAGGTAGAGGTTGACATATCGTGGGAGATGGACTGATTTGATCAAGGTTTCGGAAGCACATTGGATTAAGCCGGCAGGGGACCGAATTCATGGGAGATGCCTATGTCCAGCAGAGGCTTATTATTGGCTGAAACGAGCAACGTTAGCTTGCAATACTCACGGTATACATCAGTATGGGTGTTGCTATGATCGCGCCTGCTAGCACGTCCCACCAGTGGTGTCTCCGGTCCCGCACGCGCGACACGCCGCACCACAGCGCCGACACCACGCACACCGCCTGTGCGGCCAGCACAGACCTAGCACGACTAGCCGCGCGACGATGCAGGTAGTACTGAAAATTTCAGTTCTTTCATAAATGGACGGTAAACGAAGAAGCGTCTCACCTTTTCATGAAAGAAAGAAATGGCTCTGTGGTTGTTGCTATCGACCAATCTCCGATAGATGGCGCCCTTTTTAAAACTAGATGGCGCTCTTGTTAATATTGGAATTAACAAACGCAGGTCTTCAGTGAGGTCGTAGTAATTCATTAGAGAAGTATATACAAGTAGAATGCATGAATATGCAACCGCTGTTAGTTCTGCTGAGCTCTACCTGCCCACAGTTCAAGGACTAACTTGGAGAGAAGTATTAAGACCATGAGCAGAATTACAAATGAACTTATCAATCAACTTACCGCTATGAACAATGCAGCATGTAGTCCGAGCGACGTGTGGCCAGAGGGGAAGCTCTTATCAGACTGGCTGAGCCAATATGCCTTCGTGCATGTGTAGGTAGATATGTATTCCGACCTGAAAAATCAATTATATTACACGATACTACTAGTAAAAAAATCCATACCATCTAGATAATGGCATTACTTTGTTTGATTCTGAGTTAGTTAGCATTTATTTTGCGCGTGGGTGAGACATGAATCACTCCAGCCAATCCAGCTCCACAAAGAATCCCAGAAATCCATTAATGTTGCCGGCAATTTCTTGGAGCAATCCCAGTGAGCTGAGATGCGGCGATCCTCACTTGTTTGATTCTTTTAATTTTTATTCTTATTATGGTAAATTTATGTAGTTACCAGTAGATGTCTTTTACCCTGTATATTGGATACTACTTAGAAGGATACTAACCCAACACAAGTGATGGCCTCTTGAGGTTGGCATGTGTCAAAGAAGTGAGGCCTTGGGGACCCCACAATAAGCTTCAAGGACTGTATGATGGTTAAGTTGATCAGAACACCATAGACATACTCCTTGTACCAACGCAATGCGTTTCTCTTGTTCACTTCAGTCTTCACACCACCATTACATTGTCTCTCTACTATTAACATCTGAAATATATATGAGACAGTGAATCTCTGTATTATAATGAAAATGCATTTATCATTTTAAATGTTTAATGATAAATCTACATTAAAAACCAAGGTCAGAATAAGTAACTAATTAAATAAAAGGCACGCAAAAACTCATAGTTTGTTTTAGTTTTTATTGACTATGTACCATATTTATATGTTAATGAAAGTTTTTTTTATACAAGTTAATATTAAGTAATTCTGAGATAGCTCTCAACTTGATCAAAAGTAAAATGTAGTAGATTTTGTACTGGTTAAGGTTTAGAAGAAATTTTACAATTAAAAAAGGAAATTTTTCAATTTTCT
>JWHW01058251.1:0-12673 GCA_000931545.1 Papilio glaucus
AATGGGAGTTTCAATTTAGCTAGGCGGCCAGATCCATTTGTGATTCGATGTCGAGAAAATTTAAAAATCTAAATAAAACCAGTCTATATTTTTTAAGATCTGAATTCAATTAACCTGTGTCACAGATAATCAGGGTCTATAAGTCGCCCATTAAAGAAAAAAAAAAACATACGCTTGTTCGAAACGGTAATTGTAAATGGTAAAATACTTTATAATAATTTAGTTTAATTACTTTCAACACGTTACGTGAGTAACAGTGGTAGAGCTCGCAACAACAACATCTGTTGCACGAATGGGCCAATTCGACCGGTGAAATACCACGACCTCACAGAAAACAGGCGTGAAGCAAAAGTATTCTGCGTTCCATCTGATGAGTGAGGTGCCCGAGGCCTAATTTCAGTCCTCTTCCCCTTCCCACCTTTTCCTCATAGGGACAGGATGGAAACCGGAAGAGGTTAGGATGGGGAGGGGCTTAACGGGGAAAAGAAAATATCCTTATTCCTGTCTATGCCCTCCTCTGTCCATTAAAGGTAGGCAACGCGTCTACAACACATTTGCTTATTGCGGATTTCTATGGGTAGCGTACACTTAACACCAAGTGATCCGCTTGCTCGTTTGCCACCTTTTTCCATAAAAAAAAAGTTATTTCTCGTCACCGAATTGTTACGATTTGTCCTGTCCATTGAGAACAAAACAAAGATTCTAATAGAATTTTCCTGGAAAATAACGTCAGTACAGACTCGAAAAAAAAAACGAATCAAACAAGTTTAAATTGCGTACTGCGAGTGAACGCGTGCCCGTGTATAATTGTGTCGGGGACGGCGCGCCGTTTGAAACGGACGCTAGTCGTACCAAACGAAACGGCGCCCAGTTTTTAACTTGCAACTAGGTGCTGCTCGTTTCGAACGAGCTCTTTTCAGATGCGGTCGTCTATTAGGGTTCCGTAAAATTAAAAAAAAAAGAAATTATGAAAAAATATTATTCATTAATTTACATATGAATACGAGCAGCCAATGTGCCTCAATAATTTTAAACTTCTGCGCAAATCGCCCGATCTACACACGAATGAAATCATTCACGATAGTTTAAGTATTCATTTCTTAGGTAAACTATGGGTGTTTTATTTTATTGAGTACATTTATAAGTCAGACTTTAGTGCAACTACCTAACTTTACATCAATATGACTTCTAGAATATGAATCTATACTTATATATTAAGATAATAAATGTGAAAGTTGTTGTTACTCCTTCACGCAAAAACGGCTGAACGGTTCAGGATGAAATTTGGCACAGAGATAGATTATAGTCTGGAATAGCACATAGGCTTTTAACCTGCAAAAAATTACGGTTCCCGCGGGATATTTTTTTTACAAGTGCGTGTCTACGTAAATAAAAGGCGATGTTTCCTATACATTCTGAAACCCGGGGGAAGCCAGGCGGATCACTAGTTCGAGAATAACACTTTTATCATTTACTTTCTTTTAGAAGTACATCTTGCTAAGAAAATCCAGTGTGTGTGTGCAATCCAGAACGTGTAATACGTTAAACGAAATTTTAAAATGTTATTTCAAAATATGCTAGCATTTTTATAATAAAATAAGTCTTCCCTAATTCTCTTTATCAACTGCAATTATATTTGTTAACGCAAATACTCAGGCTTTGCCGCTTTCTATTGTCGCTTTGGGGCAAGTTACTTTTTATTAATTTTAAACAAAAGAATTCCTATTTTATAATTAAATTAGGATTTATAAAATAAATCTTGGTTTAACGTATCTTTATTACTTTATTTGGCAATTTAAAACAATAAAATTAGAAATTATTTCCATTAAAGTGAACGTTTCGATTCATGATTAATTTAAATAAATTACTAATTTGATGAGAATGGATACTAATAAAGTATGTAGACACAAACAACACAAAATAATGAAACCTTCACCGCACTCGCCACATGTTCGACGTCTCTCTCGTCTCTTAAGGTGACGATACTCTACTGAAATTAGTTTACGTTGTTTATTTGTCTAACTAACCAATTCTAAACACAACGTATATTACCCAAACTTGGAAATCCAGTCCAATAATATTAATGTTTTATGTGATTTGAGTTGCATTTCAAAACTTTTCCTGGAAGTAACCTGGGAAAGGGGACTCAAACGCCGTGCGTTCAGTTACATCAAAACCCGTTGGACTTGAGAATGTCTCTTTATGTCAAACAGTGGCTAAAATGTATCGAGAAATTTTGCCTGTCGAATTATACAGTCTGAGCAGATCGGAAAAAATTACTCTAAATTTGTGAACCTAAGCACCGTGTTGATAGATCGTATGTTCAATTTATTAAAATATTTGCCTTTTAAATAATTTAATCAATTAAAGAAATTAGGTCGATTATAGCTAATCTGTAATAACCAACCGCCACGCAAGGCGGACATGGCAGGTATTCGTAATAACTAAACATTTCAAAGAATTTCTATTAATTATTAACTTACATTTTTTTCTTTTCTATTCTAATAAGAATTTTCTTTTCTAATAAGAGCTAGGTTTGTTTAATAGATATGTTTCCTAAAATTTCTAGTTCAATAGAAAGTGATGATCGAACTTTGCTCGGTAGTTTTTTTTTTGTAAATCGTGTTTTTTGTAATAATAATATTTAGATACCGACATAATAATAAAAAATAACCAAGTTTTCCATTGCCAGAATACACGGATTAAACGATATTTTCAAAAATTGAATCCTAGCCAGATCGATTTATCGCACCCGAAACCCGATGGAGGCGTTACCGAGATACAGATTATATATTATATACAAGAATTGCTATTTTAAAGTTATTGGATTAATACATAAAATTAATAATTAAATAATTAGATTACAAATCAAGATGTTATATTTTAATAAGCTATAAGCTCGACGAAAAAAGCAGGTATTAACATCAACTCCTGTAGCTAAAGAAAAATTATTAAGCTCTTATTTTAGTATCACTCCATGAAATATTGTTCAAATAAGATTACATGAAAATGTTTCGAGTACTCGCTCTATCCCTACAAGGCTACCAGTTAATCTTATTTCTCTTCTTTTGTGGCGAGGTTTCTACACCATGGTCATCGATTAGTATGACTGGTAAGAGAAGTTGGACAGGAGAAATTTATGTTGCGAAAGTGAAAGGCAGTGTTTGTTGTGATCGTTTCGTCGATAACGTATAACGACGCGTGTTACTGATGCATGTTGTTTACGCGAACCTATAAGATTTTAACATACGAAATATCGTCTTCGGCTAAAGACTGACTGAGAGACTGAGAAAGAGAAAGTTTTTACTTGGTATTGGTTTTCACAAAATGTGGTTAGTAAAAAGCATACAATTATCACAGTACTCGTCGCCTTAACAAACCACCGTGTTTCTGTCGCAGACTGCCTAATTAAACTTTGTAACACACGGGGCCGCGACTTCACTTCGGCGCAGTGTTTGGCTACCTATCATTTGTTTGCCGGTTCGATTGTCAGGTCGCGAAAACAACTCGGTTTGTTATAAACAACATCAAAGTTGACGGGGGAATTATTTTTTAATTGGTATAAATTCAAATTGGAAATACATCGGTAACAAAGTAGAATTATAAAATATGCAAATATACGATGAACACAAAGCCTATAATTATACTTTATGACCAGTCCTAATATTACTTACATACAGTATCCATCCACACACTGTACACACACAACGTTTATGTTTGTGTCTCTTACTGGAATTAATAAATCTATTCATTGTTAAAATTAAAATAGTTTTTTTAATGATTATATTTGTATTATAGTTAAAAGTCGCCGTGGTATGCCAAAAGAAAAGACATTTAAATCATTAGTTTAATGATGATTTGAGTAGGATTTGGCGTTGCTGCAAAAACCAACTTTATGAAGTAATATAATGATCAAACAAAATGAAAAGTTTTCACTTTATATATCGAATTATACCAATGAAACGTCTGAAAGAGTGAATAATTAATTATAATCGAGTGATTGGTACAATGAGAGGTTTTTAAATTATTGAATTTGAATATCAATGAATGTGAGAAGCAATCATACAATTTAATTATCCTCCCCGGCCGACGCAGCCTGTAGCGCGTCAACTACGTCCATTACCAATAATTAATGACGGATAAATTGCAATCCCTCTGCGCTTTTAGATAGATCTGAATTAATTTAATAAAAACTTGCTGTATGTACAGTTGTTAATCCAATCTAATTAAGAGTACTGGTAATCAACAAGCATGTATGAATGTAGAAAAAGAAATGTGCCAAGACCATCTCTGCTTATACTTCTGGGTTATTGGCGTTAGTGATATATATGTATGCATATACACATTTTAAATGTAGTTGAAATGCATGAAAGTAGCATCACTTAAGATTGTTGTGGAACATAAATATTTGCCTCGTCAGAAAATAATCCAGGAGGCGTTGTGTGAATTAACTAATTTCAACATTCTCTAATAGAATGAGCATCAAATTTCACCAACCATTAATGACACCACCTTTACAAACGATTATCTTTCATCTCTCCAGAAATCCATTAATAATATTTTATTTTGTAAAGCTCCATAGTCCGCCACGTGTCCCCCTACCTGAATGGACCCGTTTGAGAAATTCAAGAGGATTTGTCAAGCGAAGGCGTCGGTCCGACTACAGAAATTACGTCCACCCTCGTTATCCGAGATCTGCAAATGACACCGATCCCGTACGGGGATGTGTCGGGATCGGTCTCGCAACGCTTTGAGATATGTCTTTATATGTGCAACCAATTCATAAATGTGGGTGTTTGTATTATTATAAAATACTTATATAAAACTTTATTATAAAACTTAGTATTAGTAGTTGTAATGTAAAGAAAACGGGGTTTGGAATATTGGATCTGAAACAATACAGTGTAATTTTTTTATAATACCCCTATTCTCGATTTATTTTGAAATTTTATTAAAGTTTCAACTGCTCGTAAATTAATATAAGTTGATACAAAAGGCAACTTATTTGCAACTTTGTGGGCAAACAAAATACTATGAAAAATATTACCTTTCATTCGAATTTAATTTAATATTTCTAATCAAAAAGCCGAAAGGAACCATAAATATTTGTGAATAGCTTGCAAGTAACATTTTTATACGTTTTATAATTAAAAAGCCGTCAATCTGGTGGCAGTGAAATAATTACTTGTAAAAGTCCGGAGTGCTCCTGCACAAATTAGATTCCATTTCGCTTTTAAAACGCCAATATGTACTACGTTCCTCTCGCGCAATACATCCCCCTTCCTGAACCCTGACGTCACGAAGACCTGCCTACCTCCGTTGCGGATCAACCGCGATTCGGGAACGTAACTCGATCATTCTTAACACGATTACAGGGGTTCCCTGTACACTCGAACGGTGGCTTTTATCAGTAATGGTATTTAGTATCGAATATTCTGTGTAAAGCCTGTGTCAACATCCATTTATTTTCATAATTTGTGCCCGCTCGACTAATGTATCCCTTTCAGAGTTTACGTTCTCAAAACTTAGTCGATATGCTCAAAACGTAACTTTCATGGTTACTCATATTTAGAACCAAAACAAACCAAAAGAACCAACCAGTCTTTGACTAAACTAACATTATAAAGAAAACAGATTTGATTTTTTGTTAGCTCTGGATAAACTCAAAAACTATTTCTTAGCATCATTATCTTCCTTCCTGCCCTTCTCTCATCTATCTTTGGTCAGCACAATATGTTCTCCTCTTCCATATCCCTCTATCAGCCGTCATAACTGAAATAATACCCATACACACAATCCTTTTATAATTTCTTTGGTCTTCCTCTTCGATTGTAACCATCCAAGTTCAATACAGTACACTAATATAAAAATTGCTAAGATATGAATATCGTTTCCGTGGTGTAGCGGTTATCACATCTGCCTAACACGCAGAAGGTCCCCGGTTCGATCCCGGGCGGAAACATTATTTTTGTATTTTTGTTTTATAGTAGAAGACGGCAAACGAGCAACGGTTAAATAAAATCATCGCCACCCATTAACATATTTACTTGTTTAAAGCATTTTCGAAATCAAAGGGATTCTTAAATAAATAAAAAAGTAGTAACCGATATAATTTAAGAAAAGTATATACTATATTCATTTAATTTCACTTAAATAATATTTTGTAAATATTACACGGTAACAGGTTTGTAACTTCAAATTGGGACTTTTGCGAATCAATTCAAATCAGCATTTGCTTTTGGAAGTTTGCCTATCAAATTGTTATAGAAACGTCAGAGTTCATTTTTTAAAAACCTGAATGTGATGTGCGAAATTCCGAATATGTTATGTAGAATGGTGAAATTGATTTGTGAAATTCCGAATTTGAAGTTAAAATCCTACATATAATATATACAGATTTATTGATAGTTAATTAATTACAGGTCACGGAACAAACAGATTATAAATTACAAGTTAACAAAATAAAAGAACAAATAAATTAACAAGTTAACAAAATTTATATCAATTGAATAACTCACAATAAAAACTACTAAATATGTAAAAAAATATATTACGTACATAATTTAAAAAAATCTCGACACTGTAAAAATTCGCCAAGACTTCAATTTAATTTAAAGGACGCAGTCGGTAATATAAGTTTTGATAAATAAATATTTAACTGATCTGGTCAATCACTACTCGTGGTATGGACGTAGATACTGTTATCATAATGTTACCTACAAGTAATAAAATATAAAATGATATAAAGTAATAAAGCGATATACGAATTATCACGTCGGTTAATATCGAATAAATTATTGTGGAGCTTACATGTATGATAAAACTTATCATTTTAATTTAGACAGATAAAATTAATTCATGTAAATACGGCGGCCGCGCGCCGCCTGCACAATGCACAACACTTAATAATATTAAACGCGTTAAACTGCAAATATTTGGCGCAAACAAATAAACGACCAATATGAATTTACACTCAATTTTATGAATATCGCAGTAGTTTGTGTTGCAAACAAATTTTATAAGTACTACATCATTTTGTCTATAACTATTTGCTATTATTCTCCAAATGGCAATTATACATATTTAAAAAAATTGGAATAAAGAGTGCTTTATGGTCACTGTCACCAACAACATTGCACCAGCGACCTTGAAAGGATCGTATCAGTTTGGAAACACCGCTAAGATGATAAGTAAAAACTCCACGCCCTCCAATTTTATAAGTGTCAATACATTATTGACAATTCAAATCACTAGTAGTGAAACTATCCCGTCAAAGGACAAATTTCATACTGTAACCAAGTTTCGACATTGCCTCAAGACTATTCAATACAATCTTCGAATCGGCAGACGTACTCATTTCCTCTTGCCATCCCTCTCCCGCAACGGAAGCCGAGTATCTTGGCGCGACGTGCAGCGCTCTCTACAGACTGCTACATCCGCTCTTCACTTCCGCTCGTTTCTAAATCACGGTTTTTAGTCTGAAATGCTACAACCGGCTTTTATTTGTGTTTTCCTGACTCAGTGGGACCTCACTGTTAACAAAAGCACACGGAAATTGTTTAGTGCTTTTATAATACTTTAAACTGTTTCGGATAAATGACTGAAGAATAATTTACGTTGTCTCCTACTTTACACTCTAACTGTCCTGTTTCTGTTTACCGTTGTACTAAATAAAAATGACATAAAACAACCACAACTATTGAATACTTCACTTCCGGCATTATTACGTCATGGGTTTTATTAAATATTTATAATATAAGCGCAATTTAATAGACTCGATGGGGGTAAATTAACAGAGATTAGACGTGGAGAGGTCAACTAAATGATCGGGCGCACTAACAAGCCCTCATCGACCCTCGTCAATCGAGGGGATGTTTTTGACAGCTAACAAATTGTATACACGAACTCGCTAGACTTCCGCGAAAAGGATTTAGCGCTACAGATGTGCTTAGAATTTAAATAACACGAAAATAATCTAAGTAATAAAAAATAATAAGACTGTGACCTCTAGCTAAAGACGACGACAACTTTATTTATTTTAATAATCTTATTTTTTCTCCGCAAAACATATGTCTACATTTTCATTTTGATATAATAGCTAACCGTAACTACTTAATTCATTGTTTTTTACTTTAAAAAAACTGATGTGTCTAATACACATACGAAAGACCTGATTCGTGCTGTTTTTGAATTTTTTATCCTTTTTTTTTACCTTTATCTGAATCAGCTTTTTATCCCAAATTACATTCAATCAAAAATAAAGTTTTCCCCACACCGTCCTCACATCATAAACATTTTTCTGCCCTGTTCCCATTTTATGCAGGGTCTGCATAATACTTTTTTTTCTTCCAAATCGTATCACCCTTCAAACAGAAGTCACTGGTATCATATATATTATTTAATGTCTCCAAGGAGCTTTCAAGTAAACTTAAATATAGTATGACATTCTAGAAATAAAAGTAAAATAATGATAATATTATGATTATACATTTGAATATTACAAGAATAACTAAGTACACTTGAGAACATTTCATTAATGTTTAAAGTAAATGCGTGTACCACAGAATTGTTGAACTTCCGTGCTCAACCTAATTAAGGTTCTCAAAATCTCAGAGTAATTTATGGGAATAGTTGGAACCAACCGACCTCAATCCACTCTTGTACTAACATTTATTATCTTAATATTTTTTTCACACGGCACCATAAATAAACTAAAAGATAAATATAAAAGCGTTCACGCCTACGAGCCAAAAACCTAAGCGAATATGACGGATCTCCACAGCACAATATTGGTACACCACTATCGCTTCTTCCACATCTATATATGTATCTAGGCTTATACGCGAGTCGGCTGTGGGCACGTTTTAATATTGATCTTCTTTAGCATGTTACGGAAATGGTCGATTTAAATCCAACTTTGGCACGTTTTAATCTGAATATATGAAAGCTTCTAACTCCGCTTACAAGATGGCGCTGTACTGTATTGTAGTATCGCGGTGTAGAGGTGTTAAAGATAAATTGTTTTAAGATATTATTAATCATTTATTTTTAACGCAATTGAAGACTCACAATAAAACATTTTGTATAGCAACAAGCGTTTGGTAGTATTATCTAGCCGGAACCCAAGTTCCTGGTTTTTCTTAGTAGCTTTGTTATGAAGTACTAAAATATTTCGAAATTGTAGCATTTTCTAACAAAATAATATATTCCACAGCGTTATATACTTTCGGAAAAGTCAAATCAAATACTGCGCATGGCTATATTCAATGTGTGCGTAGAGGAAAAACTGTCGGTAAATTCCACAAACAAATCTCCGTTCATAAACAAACTTATTATCTATAATCCCAACGAACAATACCGTATTGCCCAGGCCCGAGCTTCAATAGGCAAACCCTTTTGTGTTTCGAACGGAAAAAGGGATTGAAGGGAATATGTCCAACCGCATTCACAGCTTCGCGCCCGTCATTCAATAACCAATGATATCTCATTTTGCCGCAAGAACGGCGGCGAACAGAACGCTTGGAGATTTCCACACCCGTGAGATAAGAAATAAGCAATGCTTAGACGAAAATAGTTTTCTTTTTGTGAAATTTCTTTGTTTTAGTAAAGGCTACTTGGTGTCTGGGATATTGTTTGATTGTCTTTGAAGTGGATAATTCAAGGGAGTGTTTTGAACACGACAACTAATTTTCAAGTTTTCATATTAATGATAGTTAAAGTAAATATTAAGCGTTCTTATTTGTAATTTTGTAAACGGCAATTTCAAATTTTACAGTTACTTTATACTAAGCAAAACTTGGATTAAAATTGATTCAAATCATTTGTTTCGCAAAAAAACTTGAATAAGCAATTAATTATAAAGTCATATCTATATTCACATATATATTATAAATATGTAAAACATAGCAATCATTTAGATTTAACTTATTTTTTATTATGAAATTTGAAATAGAGCAAACTTGTATAGTACTTGTATATAAAAGTTCAATTACTGCTAATATCGTAAACTGAATGTTGAGCACGCTGTATGCACCAGTCGTCGCCCGTCATGAAATATATGAACGTGTGCTCTTTTATAATTATTTCTCAATATTTTTATAAGAGAGTATCAATTGAAAAGTAAAAGAGTTTTTCAAAACCTTTTCAATTTCGAATCTTCAATTCAAATTCCCTTCGTTCCAAGCAGATACAAACCTATTTCCAAACAGTACGCAAAACAAGAACGACCGATAGAAGGCGAGGTAATACAATGCTTTAAAAAATGCGAACACACAACCCCCTTACGATGGATGAAAAAGGTTTGAATCAAAAACCCGTTCTACACTGTCACCTCCAATCCACTTTCAATTAACGTGTCCAGAGGAGCGTTAACCGCCCGCCCTGTGCAAAGCGCGGAGTTCGAGAATAAAGCTGGGAGCACACGAGTGATAGATTAATTCCATATATAATGTACCGACTGACGTAATAACTAGTTTAGGTTGGTACCAACAGTTGTTAAAATAATTAAATAACTTTTACTCACTCACTACAAACTTCACAAAAACACAAAAGTAAAGATATCTTCATCTGCCTACCTTGGTTGTTCAGGGCACCATTACTTCCGACTCTATTTAACAGTCGAGTTTTCTTTCTAGGCAAACAGGTATAGCAGAAAAAATATATTACTAATATACTCGTAAACGCTTCCAAAAAGTGTTTATCAAATTATGTAATTAAGTAGAAAGCGATCGCATTTTGTAACCCGCCTAATACACCCCCGCGTTATTCAAATATCTCTCAGACGGGGCAGGATGCTAATTACGCGGCCTAGGGTGTCTAGCTAGTCTAGAGTCTATTGAAAGCCTACTTCGGGTAACACAGAAGGGGACTTGAGATAAATACAATTTGGCTCGGAATCACTAAGCAAGTATTATTACGTAGGAATTAATTAAAATAGGAGTCTACGATAAGGGTGTTGTAATGCGAAAATTTGAAGCATGGCTGAGCAATATCTATGACTCTGTTTTCTATTGTAGATCGGCGTACGCTTCTGAAGGGGATTGTACTAAGGAAGTTGTGATTAGACGTAAGAATTTATAGAATCGAAGAATCTGGAACTAAAGTTACGTAGTCTGATAATTCCAGAAATAGAATATACAAAATAATTTAATGCACGTAATATTAATATTACGTAATATTGATGAAATTTTTGATAACACTATCTTTCACAAGATCAATATATTAATAGTAAAAAAACTTACAAATAAAACAACAACGTTTTCCATTTCTATCTTTAAATATTTATATGTATTAAAACTTGTGATGACCATCCACTTTTCAATCCTAAATATTAATAACAATACTAAATTTTTTATCCTCATTAGCCCTAGGCATCAATAAATTACTAAATGTGAACATTAAATTACTAAATTTTGTACCAATACGATAACTATTTTTTTATCGATTTTTTTTATTTTAATCTACTCATTAGTAGAAACCGAACATTACAACTACGCGTACACCTTTGGCTTCGGGTTTTCTGGTAAATTCAGATAACGTCCAAACACGTGATAGTTAAATCAAAATCGAAAATCCCGATAATTGTGTGGTTTTATCGACATATTAAATATGACACTTGGGGAAAGAAGACGAATTGAATGACTCTTCAAACTCGGAGAAGGCGTTTAAACTTAACATATACATACATATGTACATGCATACACGAGAGAAACACCCTAGGTACCTTCCCTCTAGGTCAGTCGGGTTAAAATATATTCATTTTCATTTAAAAATTTCTAATAGTAAATAAAATGTTCTAAAGCCTAATTTTCTTTCCAGCCAGGACCGAGAATTAGTTCCAAATATGATAGGAAGTAATTTATTTATCTGCGCGTAAAAATATGAAAAACTTTATAGTGATAAATTCCGTAGCTAACTTAATGGCTGAACTTTAAATCAACTTGGTTACTGGAAAAATGTATGTCATAAGTTTTAATACAAGAATATAACTTTTTGATCAATTGAAAAAGGAATAGGTAAACATTTTTATTTGTAACATATCGTAGTACAAGTATGTTAAGCAGGATAAAAAGTGGTTCTAATAAATTAATGGAAGTTATTTCATATTTCACTTTCAGGTAAGGTGAAATTATTAATATCGTCTGCTGTTAAAATTCTGTTTTGCTCGTTTAATAAAAATAATGCACGAGGAGCACACGTCGAGTCGAGAGAGAGCAACCTCGTTCACGACAAAAGGATGGGCTGTTTCACTGTCGCAAAATGACAATAAGGACAGTGAGCGTATGCAGACGGAGACATGTTTTTTTTTCGTAAAAAAACTATCCAGTGGCGCTAACGTCAGTTCAAATACGTTCTACTGACTGATAATTCTATCTTTATGAATAAACATTTATGTAGCTATTGATCACTTTGGTATCGCCCTGGTAGCACTAATATGTTGATTCGAATAGTACCACATCGAATAATAATCACAGAATCACCCGCTAGGCCAACCTGAACATTTAAAAAATTCATGAAATGGGTCCAGCCCTTTCGGAGTTTATTGGGATACATACATACACATATTGCTGTCTTATAATAAACTTAACTATGTAATCAACCACTGAAAATAATGCATAAAATAAGAAATACAAAACAAAATATCCTTGAGTACGTGTTACGGTATGTGGTCTAG
>JWHW01058251.1:26952-38209 GCA_000931545.1 Papilio glaucus
GCAAAATAAATTTATGTCAGTGTATGCCTATCTTAAAAGTTTCATCTCGCACGTTATCGCTCTGAGAAATCTGTCTTTTCTAATTCTCTCTGTGAATAATTCGAGTCTATGGAACATTAGGATTACTTTATACCAAAAGAGTTCCGGCTAAACTTCTTTTTGGAGCTTACTTACAAAAATGCTACTAGCGAGTACTCAAACAGGTAGTCAGGTATTATAAATAGATCTTGGCAAACCCCACTCGTTTCGACCATCGTTGTTGACTAATAATTGTACCGGTGAAGCAGATAACGCTTTAGGAAATAACAAAGAGGGACAAAAATTCCTATTTGTAGATAAATTGGTAGTGGGGTTGGTAACTCACTTGCCACGCTAACCAATTGTAACAATTACCTCCAACGGGCAATTGATTTGGGAAGCGTGTTTTCGACGAATGAACCTAAATAATGCTATGGACAAAAGTAGAATTAACTCCTCCTTACCTACTCAACACAATAAACCAATAAGTAATAACATAATAGGTGTTTATGAGGTAAAGATTCTTCGAAAATAAATAGAATATTATAGCCATAAACAAGAATCTCATAAAAATCCGAAATAAAAACGATAGTTAAAATGATATACATCACGTAAACAAACGCTCATAAAAATGAATCCAACAGCGGCAATTCCAATAATGCTATGCCCTTTCACCTACAAACCCAATAAGCTAACACGTAAATCCATGTCGAAGTATTACGTGAGCATGTTACTGGCACCTTGACACACGACCCGATACATTCACTGGCACGTGATTTGTTTGCCTAACCAAATTATGTCAAAGGTTAGTGAATATAGAAAAGAAACTTGCCATAAAGGACTATACAATACATGTACTCTGAGAGACAACATTAAACTATCTAATTTATAAAATGAATTAAATTCTATTTTTATTCCATCGGGATAAATAGACACAGCAGTAGCTATAGGTTTTTACGGAATTAAAGGCCTTAAATATGACAAAGAGTGAATCTATAGTGTACTAGACCATTTACGTCGGGTAAAAATCGAACCCACGATGGCCTACAAATTAAACAGAGACCCATGCATTTTTCTCGACAACAATGAACTTAGTAAGTAGTAGTTTCTACAGCCCATAAAGGAAGGTGATCAGTCTAGGAACGACAATGCTTTAACTTCTACCCAGAATTTTATAGTTAACTCACCTTCAGTAGTCGGCGAACTAATTAAAGAGGCTCCGCTAGCGAACTTTTTAAATTCTAATACAGATAAAAAAGCTGTGATTTTTTTTCACACTAAATAAAAGGACTCTTTATAACACCATTTAAAATTGTCGTGTCTGGTATAGTTGTTCTATAATTCTATTATCAATCCATAAAGGTATTCTCGCATTGCTAGCTATCGTAAAAATAATAAGATTCAATATTTTACCTTCCTCATAGCGCATTGCTTCTTGAAATTGATTTTGTCTTAGGTTCCCTTGAGGATGGTCCTACAGATTATATCAATTAGTTCCGTATGTTTACTTATCTACATTATTATTTAGAGGAATTTTAATACCAGAATCTCTCAAGAATTCTCATGTTTTTGTTTGGTTCCAAATAACTTTTTGGACGGGGGTAATAGTTGTAATAAGGTTTTATGAACTTAATATCCTTCTATTGGGTATCGTCAAATTACAGCCTGCGGGCCAGCTGAAAGTCGTGGTCTAGAAGATATTTTATTAGTGTGTATTGTGTACTTATATGGTAATCTTTTATAAAATACATATATATTTTAATAAATAGCTGGTGAAAATGCAGTTCACCATTCTCGTTAAAGTTTCCAATCGATAAATTGTGGAACGTAACAACTTAGCCCCTTGATTTCGACTGAATGAAATATTTATTGCACGTCAATAAAACGTCAATTTGTGATACAACCCCGGGGTGCAATATAACGTGTTCCCCATCAACCCCTAAATACATATTGCTACTTCGCTTCATTGTACACACTTGACTTTGAACTCGAAAATTACACAAAGGAAATTGAAAATCGATTTTTTAATTAAATGTTCTTTTATTTTTATTTTCAAGATTTTATTGTGTTGTGTGTTCACTGGTGTTATTTATGCGTTTCCGTATGTATAAAGCATAGTTAAAAAATGTAAATATATTAAGACTTTTTTACCACATATTAAATGTTTGGTTTAGCGACCTAGGATTATCATTCTATACAATTTCGATAAACACCGTTTCCATTAAAAATAAAATAAATAGCTATCTTTTTATAAACTTAGCAATACGTATTTTTTTAATGTCTAGATTTGATATTTTTAACTTTCAAATACTTTTACAGGTGAAAAAGATGTTGAAGAGAATGTGAGAGGAAAGAAAGAGAAATTGAAAAAGAGAAAATTGTAAACATACTATTTATGAGTTTCTGAATTTCAGCGGTTAAAAACGTAACATATAGAGGGAGTTACTTTCTCATTCACAATATTAGTACGAAAGTAACTATTTCATTGAAATAAGTTTTATCTCTGCAACTCCTCGTAGCGCAGCGCGTTGCACTAGACCTCTGCGCCAATTTATTCTGATAAACGAAATCGAATTTATCAAAGAGGGGAACGTTGTAAGTATTTTTGTGAGTTGACAGACACTGTTACTGCTACAAGGTAGTTCCATTTACTTTATAAGTAACACTATTCATATCAATTTACGTACCATTTTAAAGCTTCATTTTCTTTAAGCGAATTTAAAACTTACAAAACATTTTCTATACAGATAAATACAATTGAAGTATCTGTAAGTAATAAAAAAATAAATTTTTCATACTCAATACACATGATTAATAACAAAAATACAATTTTTTTTTTTTTATCTGTCTGTCTGTCCGATTATTCCGGGTAATCTCCAATAAACGACTGGACCGATTTTAATGCGAACTTTTACTGGAAGATATTTTTAGGAACAACAGAGGCTAATTTAATTTTAGTAAAGTAATCAACATTTGGTGCAAAAAAAGTTAAAAACTCTCGAAATTAGGAAAAAAATCGCGATGCCGCATCGAATGTTTTATGTCACTGTTATTTTTTTACAATTCGTTCGTATTAAGATTTTAAGTTTTTTGACTTACATTGGAATTAACTGAAACCCTTGAGTCACGCATAACAGAAAACCGAACAGATCTGAGAGCACGAGAAATACAAAAAAAGATATGCAAGTAATAGTGAAAATCGTCTTAAATGTAGAAAAAGAGATCAAATGAAATTTCAATCAATTTGAAACGTTTTGTGAAAACCTGATCGATATAAGTTTTCCTAGAATGAGCCCTACCAACGCAGCCACTCGCTTTTCCAACATAAATTTTCTTCGTTACTCTCTCTTAATACATCCGTTCAACATGTTCGAACCACGGAATTAAATATTTTTTGTGCGAATATTGCGTGAATAACAAAATTCAGGTAGGATATTGAACGAAAAGCGATATGATTCAGGGTTCATTAAATCTTACTCAGCTCTGCGTCGAGACTCCCCGCCATTCAGAGTCATTTTGAAATGTAGTCCCCGTTAGCCTATAATTTCGCTACACTTTTTCACAGCATATAGCACAGGAGCCCTTAACGCTCGGCTCTACATAGATGACTTATTCGTGGTGTAGGGTACTTACCGGGATCCAAGATAACCATGATGTACAGATAACCCTTCTTCTGCGCTTCGGCTCCCGTACCAATGAGAGGGGATACGTTTTCAAATTTTACACAAAATCAAACATTAAAATCAAGAAATATCATTTAAACTTTTGAATGAAGAGTAAGAGCATAATGATTTTTATTTGTTTTATTTTATAAATTGCGCTATAGTATAGTTTAGCCCTTATAGAAGCGAATTAAATTAAATATATCTCTATAATGTTTACATTCTTAAGTTTTTTGAAGCGCCATCTATCATGAGTTGTCGGCACTTTGACGGATTTAACTTTCTTATGAATAATGTTGCCCTTTAGCACCTCGTGCTATATATATTCCTTTCTAAGATTATGGGACATGGAAAAATAATTCACAAAACGTATTGCATTCAAAATTCACAAAATGAATCAAAATCATAGCAAAACCAGAGCGCAGGAAACTTTACTTGCCACTTAGAAAAATATTCAACTGGCAACCCAAGGATGACGTCTTTTCGAAGTATTGATCGGCCAGATCAACTCAGCGGATAATAATAAAAATACTTGTCGCGCACGGTTTATTCAATAAGTGTTTGCAGTGCGGTTCGGCAAAATATAAATTTCCTTTAGCTTGTTATAAAAAATCATTCTTTCTTATCATGAAGATTTTCCTCCTTGCCGCCACGTCTGTGGCGATTTTAGCTTCAAGTGTGTTTGCTTATGAAGTCGAAACATACGATTTTCTCATGCCGAATGTGTGGCCATATAAGGTAAAAAATAATTAAGATAAATCTTAGAATCAAAGGCTATACGTCTTTGCTTTAACAAATTGTATTCGCACTTTTTATTACTCTTCTAAGAAATTATTTATAATTATTTTAACGCATAGTCACCTGTTAATATATTCCAGAATCAATTGCTCTACTGGGGCGGGCTATGACCTACCCTATAGTTGGGCAATTTTAAAAATTTAGCTTATATGTACAATATTGTCTAGTTCTATGTTTTATAGATGTTCAATGTTGAATAGATATCATTGTTTAATTTCATGGTAAAATTATATTGTGGAAAGTTTTAAATTGAGCAAATGTATAGTTTTTCAGATTATTTTTGAAATGTAAAATTTGCTAAAAAAATTCCTGTTCTTTTAAATTGGGAATATCAAAGAAAATTTATTGATATTCATACACCCGAGTAAGTAGTTTTTGACTTTATGTATTATCAAAAAAGACTGCAAAACCAAACTTCTTTGGTTAGGTTAGCAAGGAGTGACCCAAGGGCACTTCTTGTGTCTTAAGTAGACTGCATACAAGAGCAGAGCATTAACCAAGCAAGCATAGTAAGCTATAGCATCAGCTAATGAGTGCCAAATACAACTCTAGGGTAAATGTCTTAAAGTTCGATTTAATACTAACAAATTAAGTTTGTTGTTTAACAGGTTGCACACTTTCCTATGTGTATATATATATATATATTTAATATATGAAATACTGTATATAGTCATCACGATAACATCAAGCAAATGCACAGAGGAGTTTTAAGCATAAGCCATTGCTTCATCATTATGAATAATTTTTTAGATTTTGTTACCATGAGTATATAAAAAAGAATAATATTGTGTGTGAGCTAAATTAAAAATTTCATGGTACATTATTGCCATGTTCCATTCTATGAGTTTCACTTGAACAATTTGCATGTATACAATGTTTATAAGAAGAGTTGATAAAACATTAGTGAGTGGTTATAATCAAAATAACACGGTCTGAAATGATTCATACTTAAGACTGGAATGTTTTTTTATGAAATTAGTGTAACCAAAGATCTTTAATTTCATTTCTCCAGCTATTGTTATGGCAAATGATTTACATGGAACTTTTTCTCTGTACATAGGAAGAAGGACTAGGATGGGATGTTGGTTTATTGGAGTGGACTTATTTTTTCCAAAGCTCTAACTTATTAACATGGTTTTATATTTTTAAATGTTCAAGGCTATGGTTTTATACTAACAATATAAAAAGCAACAAGGGGTTCAATTATTTTTGTAACAATATTACACTAGCTGTGGACCAAGCATTGCTTTGCATTATCATCCGTCAATATAAGTTCAAATCTGTTGTATGTTTTCGGTAGATATTTAGTGTTGCCATAATTAATTCTATCACCATCCCAGAAATTTCATATTGCATTGCTTGTAATCAATTTATTATTGAATCAATATAATTTATTAAATATTAGTTTTGTTTAAGTCTCGTTTTTAAAGATAAGACACATCTAAAGTTAAATTAAAAAAAAACATGTTCAAGGCATACAAACATTCAAGAATTTATAGATTTATTTATAAAAAATGGTGTTTAAAGTAGTCTGATGTCGATGTAAATAGATCACAAAGAAAACAAAAATGTATGTATAAATAACAACACCACTTGTAGTATCCTATAGTGTAAACATTCATCATCCATAATCTTAATGACAAGTGATTATGAAACACACCTGCATTTGTGTTGACAGCAACAGCAAGTTATTGCAAAAGATAATCATATAGGGCATTTCTTACATGTTGTTTAATAAATATTATAAACTTATATCTTCAAAAAAAGCATTGCATAGGAGGAAAATAGAGTCTTAAGAGCTCCAGCCGCATTAGGATGCCATGGTGACCTCGCGGGCGACTCTGATCTGGCTACCTGTGGCGTCCGGTTGCCATGTAGAGTAGCCATAACTTCTTGTCAGTCAGTTCGTAATGGCGCAGTTCACATACAAAACCTCTTAATCTTAAGAATAATACAGCTTATTAGTGGCGAAGAAACGGTTCAATAGTTTCGTAGTACACTAATTGATTACAAACTGTTCATTTTTTATTTAAGCAATTAGTTCACCACATGACATTTGAACTGTTAATTTTTATCTTATTATTTATATTTATTGTTATAATACTTTTGAAACATGTATTTTTGTTTTAGGATGAGCTCTACCTGTGTACGCCCATACGCATTTCACCGATGACAAACTTTTATATAGGTTTGTTGTCTTGTTTGTTTAATAATTTTAATCTCTAACAATGATCTCGAAAACATGAGTGAATAATTTGTTATGTTTATTGCTTGTATCTTTCACTCACTTTAAAAAATATTTGTCCTGACTGGACGTTGACTTGCCTACTATTAACGGGTACGGCTGACGTTTTGCAGTTTATCGTAAAAAGTATCATAATCATCACTGGCATAAAGTTAATCTACTGCTGGGCATGGACCTTCTCCAAGGTTTTCCATAAAATTGGGTCACTTATGCTCATCCATTCGAGTTGCACATTCAGATCGTTTGTCCATCCATTTTGTGGGAGGTGTCCTATCGACCCATACGAGCGAGATATGCTCTGCCCAATTATCAGTTAGGTTTGGTGACTTAAAATATATTCCTAAGATATTTGTACACTCCGATTTAAGCGAATGTTTCTTTTGGCAGTCGGATTCCAACCTAAAGCTTCAATGCACACGGCTCATCATATGCTCGTCTACGGATGTTCCTATCCAGGGGGTAATGAATCTGTGTGGTAAGTTTTATTTATGTGTAGCTATCTAGTTGCCGCGACATCTTGCGCGTAAAATAAATACTTTGAGTGGTCTTCATTTTATTACTTCTAAGATTTGAGAAAGCAAATAAGAACACAAGACGTATCTATGAAAATTGGAATTAGACGTTAGTTTTAGGTATTTAAAATGTAAAAAACTAAGCTTTGCCTATCACTCCCAACATAAATTCGTTTCTTTATTCTCTTTGGATGCGATATTTATAATTTGTATAATACGTCTCATCCTCGATTTGCGTCGGGACTGAACGCGAAGGTCAAACAGCGGATCGATAGAGCTCTCAACATCAGTGACGCAGCGAGCTTTCCAATATCTCTTATCTCTTTCTCGCATGTAGACAGTCTATTTCATTGATCGATTAATGCTATTTTTAGATGTACTTTTGACTTTTATAAATCGGTTCTTCGTATCTTATATAGCGATGTCTAGACGATGCTGAATGCATTATTGAGGTGCTAGAATACCAATCCCGTTTCCCTGAACTCTCTTCCTCGCCTTGTTATGAAGTTTGTCAAGGGATCTGCAACTCTACAGATAGTCTTAACCGTATTCGGCACTGATAAGAATAGGTAGTGGGTGTAAGTAGGAATGGCCTGAATGCCCTTAGTCTGCGCTCGAAGGCCACGTACCCCTTATACCAAGGGTGGGTAGTTTAATGTCATGAGAATCCCTTGGTCGTTTGTCGCCTTTCAAGGAATAGCTAAAACGACTAGCTATTAAGCTGTCTACGAATATTATTAGGACAGTGTATACGAGATGTCTCATCCGTTCAAAGTACTAGGCCGTTAGGATATTGTTTGTAGCGGCTATATAACCTATGATATATAAAGTGTCTGCATGTTATATCGTTCTCATTGTAGAATTCTGACATTGTTTTAGGAACTGCGGTGAAATGCAAAACGACGATACTGATAATTTTTATAACAAAGCTAACCCTTGCAGTTCTGGATCTCAGGTAATATTGTACATATCTCCTATATTCACCACCCAATATTATTCCCCGACTGGATAATATTTTTCGCATGTATGTGTGGTCCCTTACAGTAGGACCTCCTGTAGCCTAAACGGCTCGACAGATTTTGAAGAGTGAGGTTTCATTAGATGTGTGGTGTGATCCCCGGAGTGTCATAGGGGGACAGTTAGTAGGGTTTTTTTAAAAACCCTATTGCTTCTTAAGACCTGTCGTAGTATTTAGACCGATCCTGGTACCAAATATTAGTATATGTAGGTTTACCGGGTGATCGTCGGTGGTTGTTGTTACAGTTAGCAGAGATACGATCACCATCTGCTCTAACCTAATAGGTCCTTATATTCTCACGTTCATCATCTCATGGCTTATGTCATTAGTATTTCAAATATGACAATATGCGTGAAATACTAATTTTCATTCGTGTCACTTAAGTAAAATTAGTATAGGATAAAGGTACATTTTTGAATATTGATTTTTACAGATAGTGTATGCGTGGGCCCGCGACGCGCCGAGTCTCAGTTTGCCGACCGATGTCGGATTCCTGGTCGGCGGGGAATCACCTATTCGATACATGGTACTTCAGGTTCACTACATGAGTCGCTTCCCGGGTAAGTACAGCTTGCAGAAATGTTGTTTGGTTATAGATTAATGTTTTCAGTGTGGTTGGAAATTTGAACGAAGCATGATAAGTAATACAATAAACGTTTGATATCTGTCTATATCGTTTAGATTATACAGGCGTTATAGCGTGTTTATTTTGTCGAATAAAATATTTGCAACTAGACGATTAAATGAATAATTTACTTTCCTCGCAAAACAGCTCGTAATTTCACGCTATAAAATGTGATTATTAAAAAGAAATGTGAAATGGTTTATGTTATTGCGTAAGCATATTTATATATTTAGGAGCGGACCTAGCATTGTATATCATGAACGTTGTTTTACCTCTTATTAGTTCAGGTTCAGCTAACGTTTAAATAATTCTCAAAGCTCTACGTCACATTCGTCATTTTAAGACCTTATTATCTGACTAGCTGTGCCCCGCGGTTTCACCCGCCCTGCAATTTTACTTAAACGAAAAGATATTACCTACTTAATACTACCGTAACCTAATCATCATCTCTCTGCCCTTTTGCCGCGTATTTGGAGTCGACACAATATGGCCGTAGCACAGTTAAATTGATATAACTTTTTTATTTCTTAACCGATTGAAATAAAACAAACACTAAATGTTAAGTGAGCTTACCACAATACATTTGTGAAACCGCACTCAAATTGGTTAAGCCGTTTCTGAGATTAGCGGTAACAAACGCACAGACAAACAGACAAAAAATCTAATAATCATTGTTTTGGGTTTTATTGCGTTTATGAAGGCCCCCAATAATAGTTTTTCTCAAATATCTTGTACAGACATCGATCACTTACATTTTTATTATATGTATAAATTATAAATGGCCAGATTACAGCGTCCCCCGAACCTCAATGTAATTAAGGTGCGTACACACCATGCAGCAACTCCCCCGAATCTGCAACAATTCACTCTAGTGTGTTAGTTTCTTCTTTCTTGTAGTTTTAATTTTTCTTTACTTATTTAAGTGTTTTAGTCCTTATTTCAATCTCAATGTTACTAAAGCGCATAGATTTAATCCTAATGTTCTATATATTAGTATATAGTTTCTTTATGTCCCATAAATATGCGAGTAACAGTAACAATGGTCAGTAAGTAATAGTAGTAAGTAAGGTATTATGGGTTTTTGAGGTATGGATAAGAGCTATGAACGCCAGAGAAAGACTATTTCACCTCTCATTTCAATTTCGAACTACTGCGCTGGCTGCTTCGAGATACTGAACTAACCCACCATCTGTATTCGAAAACGATTGATTGTATTGATGTATATTTATTTTATTTCCAGAGGGCAAGACTGACAATTCGGGAGTGTATCTGCATTACACCAAGGAGCGGTATGTGTTTGACATTTAAATTTTTCGAGCGTTATGTCCACCTTTTGTCACTTATTTTTTCTCAACCACGGTAACATATATGTATATTTTTTTCATTTCTATTCTTGTATATCTTATGTCTTACCGAATTATTTTAAATATAAGCATATGAATCTATTACAAAGAAATCATCATGACTATTCTGTATTCCCAGAACTGTTCGAATTATTCATCATATTGCGTACGGGTGAGAGATTTGCGTGGAATAGACGCAACTCACTAAATTACTTCTTGCCTTTCATGTACGCCCTTATTTCTACAGCAAGTCACAAAGCTGAATTATTCTTTGGTCTGTTTAAATTATTTCACGACCGAAATTTTTCACAGACTGTACAAAGACGCCGCTGTGATATCTACTAAGTTGGATCTCATGTTATTGTGCACGAGTAGTACCTTACTATGAATAAAAACTGACTTTGTCTCTCTTTTAAACGAAAAAGTATGTTTGCAGTATGCAGCGTCAGGCCGGTGTCCTACTGCTCGGTACCGGCGGCTATATAGCGCCCAACCATGTCGAGCACATGGAGACAGCCTGCCTAATAGGAGAGGACAAGGTTATACATCCCTTCGCATTCCGGACTCACACGCACTCCCTCGGTAAGCATATAAAATGAAAGAGTACTAATTAAACAAACTTCTATTTAGTAACATTATCACAGTGGTAGAGCCCGCAATAACAACATCTGTTGCACTAATACGCCGGCCCGACCGGTGAAATACCACGAACTCACAGAAGACAGGCGTAAAAAAGTATGCTTCTGTGTTTCGTCCGATGAGTGAAGTGCCGAAAGTCCAATTTCAGTCCTCTTCCTTTTCCCCTCCTTTCTTAATGAGGATAGGATAGGAAGGGGAAGATGATAGGACGGAGGAGATGAACAAGAAAATGAAATATCCTTGTTCTTATCCCTTCCTCTGTCCATTATAGCTACCTATAGCTACCTAGAGTTGCCTACGCAACTCTTCTGCGACTCATTTGCTTGTTGTTGATAGGTCACTTAACACCAGGATTTGTTTACCATCTTACTTAAAAAAAAAACCCTCTTCTCTTAAT
>JWHW01058251.1:46512-57786 GCA_000931545.1 Papilio glaucus
TACCACCCCTACCTATTACCACCCCTACCTATTACCACCCCTACCTATTACCACCCCTACCTATTACCACCCCTACCTATTGCCAGACATCTACCTGTTGCCACCCCCTGCCTATTACTACCTAATGCCTACCTATTGAACCGGTGAAATACTACGACCTCTCAGAAGACAGGCGTGTAGTAGAATCATTTCTGCGATTAGTCTGATGAGTGAGGTGCCGGATGCCTAATATTAGTCTTTTTCTCCTTCCTCCCTCTTTCAATAAGGGAAGGATGGGAAGAGGATGATGATTCGACGGGCGAGAGACAAACAAAAATAATTTTCATATCCATCCCGGATAGGAAAATATATTTTTGTTTATCTCTCCATTAAAGGTAGGCAACGCTTCTGCAACTCGTTACCTTGTTGCTGATGTCTGCGGGTAGTACTCAGTTAATTTGGATGAGTCGCTTGCTCGTTTGCCACCTTCTTCCATAAAAAAATGATCAGAGCTAACTTCAAACCAAAGGCTTCCCTATTTTAAAACTACTGCACCGATTACTAATTAAAGAACACAATACATTACACCAATAGGATGTTTTAAACAGTTGTTGAATTTAATGTTTTAAACTAGATTTAAATATGTTACAATGTGCAGTCCACACGGACTTTGCCCACAGTTATTGATCTCGGTCAATCATTCGTGCATAGACAAATACATCGCAGCTAAATTATTCCGTCTCCATCGCTGTCATTTAATTACAGGTTACAACGAATTCAGTCAAGAGAAAAAGCGATATGGTAATTCACATTCAGTAATAATTCCATTTGTATATATGTCGTGGTCATCACGTAAAATTGATCATTTCATGATGTTACCGGCCATTTCTTGAAATGGTCGTACATATATCATGAGATGGCCAAATCGCGCTGGCCACTTCATGACGTGGCCAGATCAATGATTAATCAGCGTTTGACGATATGAACAGCTAAACGCACGCCTACTTCATAATAATTATGGTCAAACATTAATGATCATATCATAAAATAGCTACATTATACACCGTTAGAGGCGCTGATATTGTTTGGTTTTGTGATGCATCAAGACTGCGGACAATTATTCTGATAAAAAGCTTATACTAAGGTGATAGTCGATTGATTTCAGTGTTTAAGTTGTAGTTTAGTATTGGTTACGATACGTCAACCTCACAGAAAACAGACGTGAAGTAGAAGCACTCTGCGTTTCGTCTGACGAGTGAGGTGCCGGAGGCCTAATTTCAGTCCTCTTCCCTTTCCCACCCTTTCCTCATATGGATTGGATGGGAACGGGATAAGTATTGGAGGGGGAGGAGGTTAACGTGGAAAGGGGTATCCTTTTTTCTGTCTCCCTCTCTTCTGTCCATCAAAGGTAGGCAACGCATCTGCAACACATTCGCTTGTTGTGGATGTCTATGGGCTCACTTAACACCAGGTAATCCGCTAGCTCGTTTGCCACCTTCTACCATTAAAAAAATGAATTAATTAAAAAATGTACTGTTAACGAACGAGAACAAGCGCATAGAAGGCTCTTTTGATCTGCATAGAAAATGTTACAATTCGGAAGCGGGAATTTAGAGTTGCGATTTTTTAACTTTCTTTACTGCTGGCTAAGCCAAACCGACACGCCCAAATTAGGTAAACAAAGAGCGACCGAAGGGAGCTCCTTGCGTTGTTAGGTTGAACTTAAACCACACGCCAAAAGCCACTCTAAAGCTTTTGAAATTAGGGCATTATGTTTACGAAATTTCATTTTACATGTATGAGTTTAAAAAAAACCGCAATGAGAAATGTACACAGAGTACCTTCTTTTCACTTTGGATTTTTTATTATACCTATGATGTCATGGAAACCCTTCATTAATGATATGGCCAAACGTTGGTTTACATATCATTAAACGTTGATGTCTGAAATAAATAGTCAGTTTTAGATGGCTATTTCATGAAATGGCGGCCACATCATGAAATGATCACGGCCACAATAATATGGCCACGGCATATATAATATATTTAGAAAACAATAAATTTAACAATAAACTTTTGTAAGGAGAGGACAATAGGACAGCACCTTATAAAATACCCCAATAAAAAAATATTTGACGGTTATTTTATCCCATATTGTGCGGTATTGCTTTTCGATAAGTAAAACATTCAAGGATTTAGTAAAGCTATACTCGGTGGTCGCCATATATACATAGATAAGCTCCATACTACTAAGAAACAAAATCGTCTAGTTACAACTGCTGGCCATCTGTGGGTGTAAGCAAAAGATATAAAGCTTATTTATTCTATTAATGAACTGTTATACATAGTGTGTTTGTTCGTTGACTCAGTCACAATATCTAGGAGGGATTTCTAAAAAATTGGTAAAATTTTGTTATTAAAACGCGACTGGCTTCACCCGAAATCGGAGTTACATTCGAATCATTTTATTCCGTTAAAACTTAACGCCTTTTAGGTAATAATGACATAAAACACATCACTACAACCTAATCAGTCGAGGTCAAAAATATTCATTATTATCATTCCATTGTATATAAAAATATTCATATAAAACCTTTAATACTAAAACAAATAGATTATGACGTAAGTAAAAAGAGCTTAGACCACATGGGCGTATGTGACTGTCATTGTCTTTGTCACCGGGTTGACATAAGACAGCGTAGTACAAGTAGGTACCTAATTAATGTCGGAACGAGTAATTAACATTTAAATAATAATGCAGTGCAGGTCGACAATATCGACCATACATCCAGTGCAATTTAAAATTTAATACAATGTACTGCTACGTTTCGTCTTATCAAAGGCTTAAATCACCCTCCTTATAATAAGAGATATTCTCCCTTAGATGTTTTCAATTATTAAAAGATAATTTGCATCTTTACCTTTCCTGGTTATTGCAGATTTATGACTAACGAAGGTTACTTACTAGGTGAAATGCCTTCTAGTATGCTTTCTTCTCTAAAAACTTCTTTCACAAATAATCACAGTAGCACCTTTCTATTTTTCTGTAATCCAATAAAATTATTGTACTATTATTGTAGGTCAGATTAATAGACTAAATAAATTAATATAAGGTAGTGGCTAACCTAGGTTCTGTGGCTAAATAGTACTGAGGAAAGTTTTTTTTTTTAATTTCTAAGTAGTAGTACATCATTAAAAACTGTGATGACAGAGATTCCGTTTTGAATTACATGATACATATATTCATACATTATAGCAGAGGCGAGCAAACTTGTACATCCTCCCATTCATTGTTTTTGAAGAGTTGATTTAGTGGTGGGGAAAAGGTCTACTGTCTTTATTTGCAATTTTTGTGACGTCGGCTTGTTGAAATCGTCAGATTATCTTATCACGTTATCCTTGCTTAAAAATAAAATAAAAAATTGACCGCACTCGAGGAGGTAACGGTAACGGTTTTGTTTAATAAGTTTGAAATCAGATTATTGAAATGCACACTTATTAGCATCTTTAGTACAAATTTAACGGGCTACCCTAAGCTCGCGACTCTATATAGACGACTGATACCCCGATATGAAAATCACACGCGTTCGAGGATGTACAGAAATACCCGCTTCGGCTCCTGTACCACTATGCACATACCGACGCCGGCGTTTATAAAGATTAAAGATAATTCAAGTGGCATTCTACTCGCATAGACTCATTGAGGTAAGTTCCCTATAAGGAGGTTGCGGCCAAGATCACTTGGTGCCTACACCCGCTGATAACGTGACGGAAAAAAGTGAAAGGCAAATAACGCGTAATCTAAACTATTTTGTGTGTATCATAAAAATGAATATTTTGTAGAAAAGGAAATAAATAACATAATTTTGAAACTAAACTAGTTTTACGGATTTTGTCGCGTTTATTTATTTTTTATATAATAAAAAAATACGCATGTAACACTTTCCATTGTAAAAACAAATCGCCTTCGGTACAACACTTTGCGGGTAATCCGCGTGAAGCCAATAACGCACGCGCCTCCGGGCACGAGCCGAGCATAAGCGCCAGCCGACCTCCGCGAGAGACCTGTCTACACAAACAGAGCGAACGAATAACGAATGTGTTACAATGTTCGCTTAAGAACAAACGCTCAAGGAACTTTACAACTTTACAGAGTGTCCCAGTTCACATTAGAATAGCAATACTTTTCGGGATGTCGTAAAGAAATAACAAAATACTTTTTTTCGTTAAATAAATACTATAGATTTAATTTTTATGATATATTTATATCATGGCAGAAGTATTGTTTGATTATTACGCACACTCGCTATCGCTTACTAGAATAGGCAGAGATAATTCTACATGTTGATATCATTAGATCTGGTTTAGTATGTGGGGGGCAATGGCAACGCGTATATCCGCGTTCGTGTGATGCTTAAGCAGTAATAACAAAATAAATAGGCTTAGGATGTCGACGTAACGGCAACTCATGGGCTTCCGACATTGTACAGCTGTTTGAGTTTGATTTTATCTTGTTGCTGTCGAACGTGTGAACTTAATTTAATCGAACCCCAATTACACGTTTATTAAGACGTATAATTCGTATGCATTATACATTACAACAATACATTTGTGAAAAGTTTTTATTTTGTAATGAAATTTTTTTATTATTTTTTAAATTAACAAAAATATAAACCAAGTTTTTGCTAACCTGTTTTTTTAACATATTGTTTCTATTTTTTATGTTTTATGAAGACAAATAGGCGAGCAAACTATCTGATGATAAGTTTGTCAGCTCGAATTTCAATGTTACTTCCAATACCTTCCTTTATAATGGAATGGATGGTTCTTTGGAAATGAATGGATGGAAACAAAAAAATACTTTTTTCCCGACTGACATAGGAGGGTAATGTTTTATCGCGCGTATGTATGTATATTTATGTATAACGTATATTTATATATGTTCGGTTCATTATGACCTCCTGTAGGCTAATCGGCATAGACATCCACAATAAGCAAATGAGTCGCAAATGCGTTGCCTACTTTTAATGGCTAGAAGAAGAAATGGATATAAACAGGACATTTCGATTTCCTATCCATTCCTTCCCATCCTTTTTGCCTTCCCATCCTATCCTTATTAGGAAAGGATTGGAAAGGGAATGCTTACCAATCGATGGTTGAAGAGTGAGTTGTCATTATTCTTCCCCGGAGTGTCATAGCTAATATGATGAGATGAATAATGATACAGTCAGTCAATTTTTTGAATTTTTAAATTAACTATTTACTTGAACTATTTTAATTTTCACTCATCAAATAATAACAAATTCAAGTTATAGAACATTGATATCCTCGGAATAAATTCTATATATATGTTAATACAGTATGAATATAAAGGAAGGTGCACGCCACTAGCTGTCCACTTGTCTCCTTAGCATTAATTGTCACTGCCTGTGCCTGCCAGCCGGAGTCGGACGCAGGTAATTATTGTTTTGTACCTCAATAAAGCCCCATGAAATTATGGCTTAGTATGGAACTGGATTTTATACTTTATTTTAATCTTGTCATTACGTGTCACGCGTGTAGACGGAATAATGATGTGTCCATCGAAGGCTCGGTAGTACCAAGCATCTATCAATACACATAATTATTCCTGGGAAAATTAGAAGGAACCAGGACACGAGGAAGATCTCCCATGAAGAAGACCAACAAGGTCAAAGAAGCAGTAAATGGTCACCTGCATGAAAAGAGAGAAAGCGTCTAGTGAAGCGAGTCACTACAATTTCTTGGTGACTAGGACCAATCTATCAGGACTGGACATAGGAGGTAGGGTATTGTGGAATGCGTGTCACCTTTGAGTGACTTAGGGCGCTACCAGAAGACTAAATGGCTTTAAGTTAATGATGTTGAAGTCCCACCATTAGTTCCTACAGTTCGTAGTTAGCGCTAGGCCTTATAAGTTCATCCGAAAATTCCCATAGCGAAATCTATCCCTATATAATAAGTAAATATGAAGTTTATATATAATAAACTTCATATATACTTATTAAATCAGTGTTGAAGTTATAGCTATATATCAAATACATTTTTAGTTTGAATTTATAGCTTCGACGGACTTAACAAACGTACATGAAGAATATACATTTATTTCTCTTCATCTAAAAAAATTAAATACTTAATTATCGACGTCCACTTTATTGTAAAAAATAAACGGTAATGTTTATTTACCTACGAATAATCTAAGATAGAAACAATAATGTAGAGTCACTTTTCCACACTTATCGAGCCCAGCCACACGCAGGGGCATAGCGGGGGCCGCAGCTGGGGGCGCGCCCTACTCCGCGTATCTTCTCACCCTCAGCCCCCCTACGAGAGTGTGACCGTGACGCCAGGGCTTACCTCGCGAATACCTGTTGTGACGACAACCAATAATTATATGCGTCCACTTCGCTGGTTACAGCACATTGAAGCCATCATGTGTGAAAATGATTAAACCATGATATTAACAAGAATTAATTCGAAACAATTTTGTATATACTCATAATAGAGGAAGAATTCGTTCGTTTGTAATAGGTAAATACTGAAATCTCTGGCCCGATATTATTATTTTTTTTTCTATTATAAGACTTCAATATACAGAAGTAACCCCACTTACCCAGAAGAAGGGTAGTCTTAAGTTTTACAAATTAACTGTTACTCGTTGTGTAGTGAGAGCTGCTCTAGCAGGGAAGCAAGAATGGGTGGCACTGATCTCCTTCTGTGAGGTCGTCATGGCCCAGAAGGAGATCGCTGAGCGCGATCCCGCTCGTAGGCGAACACAACACGTCAGAGGACGCGTCGGCGAATCCGCTCGGTAGCCCCGGCAATAATAGGGCTACCATTGTCTCTTCTGGTTGCAGCAGCAACCGAACCGAACCGGGGGGTTTTAGTGAGTAAAACCCCACATAACCCTGTCTTTCCCCCAGAAGCAGGGTATCTTGGTTAAGATTTCCCCCCGAAAATAAAAAAAAGGACTCTTACAGACGAGCGGCGGTCACTACAACTGTCGCAGCGTGTCGACAGCAGGCTTCGCTTGCAGTTTCATTAAGTCGTTTACGGCTCTGTGAATACAGAAGACAGGCTAGTTGCAAAATGGTCGACTGTCGACTGACGAATAGCCGTCAAGGTATGCCATTACTGCAAGCGTCACCGCGTGTCGACGGTTGCCATTGTCTTTAACAAACTGCCGCTTATTTGAAAGAACCCCTAGTTGTGTAATTGTAATCTGGCGGTCGGAGTTTCTAATAAAAAAAGTTTGATTCGCAATTATGGTGCAAAACTTATCAAAAAAAAAAACCGTGTCACGTGGTCACTGTTCGGAAAATGCCCCGTCAAGTTTTATTCGAACGAAATTTATTTTCAGCCTCATTCCTTACGAAACCCTATCCGTACATCAGTAAAAAAGTTCTGGCGGAACCTTTTCAGTTAAGTCGCGAAAGTTACATACAGTTTGTAAGAGTTCTCCGAGTCGAGTCGAAAGTATAACAAAACACTGATGGTGAAACAGTTTCCAAGAAAGTGTTAAATGCAGAATATCGTGTCGAAATCACCTTATTTTTGCCGGATTTTGATGGCAATTTTTAATAATAATATTTTGTATTTTTATCCATTATTTATAGAATTGAAATTATGAAATAAACATAGCTAACAAATGGTCATCGGTATATACAATTTAGAAAAGAAATTACATGATTTAAATTTATTACACCACGGAACACCGACAACCGACGAGCATGCATGCGTAGATGTATGAAAGACGAAGCTAGAGAGGTGTGGCAGGATCGCGCCAAATGGGAATCCATGATCTCTGATAATGTGAGATAATATAATTGTGGTCAAGCGCTTACCTTACTACTTATAAAGATATTATATCAAATTTATACTATATTAAAAAGAGAAAAGTTTTAATTTTCGTAATAGGTAAACTTTAAACCCTATGAATTTCCATGTCTCTATTCTGCCAAGAAATTGGGCTTCATTGAAAAATCTTTATTCCTTCTCTATTATCATCGGTTTCTCAGAATAAGGAAATGGTAAAACTTTAGTCAACGATTTAACCAAATAATAAATGGACGTTGTGTTTGATATAAGGGGAAGGGAGGTGGCTTGAACGTTTTGTAACAATTCTGCGGTCTTAAGATTCTTAAGCCCCCTTACATCACCCCTGACATTACCGCTTCTATAAACATATTATTGACTAGCAGTGCCCCGCGGCTTCATCCGCCCTGCAATTTTACTTAAACGAAATGATATTATCTACTTAATACTACCCTAACCTCATCACCCCTTGCCCTTATCCCGCGTATGTGGGATCGACACAGCATGACCGTAGCACAGTTTAACAATCACATATGATTGTTTAAACTGTGACCGTAGTCCATACTATATAGGTTCTGGCTACAGTTTTTACGACCGGCCGTCTGCCTAACGCCAACCCTTCTCGGGAATAATAATCTACTTACCTTACCTTATAAAACACATTACATACGATTACATACATAGTTTCTAAAATCGTGTAAATACTGCGTTACCATTACCAGGAAGCGCCGTGCGTGTCTAGCTGATGCTTGAAAATTACACTAGAAGTTGCAAAATCTCCGGAACTATCCTGTTTTGAACTTTATGTAAACTTTCGATCATCATCATTTTAAAAACCATAATATATAGTTAACTAAAATTTCAACCTATTCAACTGGACAGCTATTTTATAGTATTTTTATCATTATGTTCGACATGGTTCCTTATATAGATATAACTGTTTTTTTATTAAGCGATTGAAATAAAACTAAATATTAAGTGGAGTTTACCACAATACATTATTCAACACCGCACCCAAATAGTAGACAGACATAAATTCTAATAACAATTGTTTTGGGTTTCATTGCGTTTATGAAGGCCCCGAATAATAGTTTTTCTCAAATATCTTCCATGTACAGACAGCGACATTTTTTTATATGTATAGATTATATTGTTTGCGTCATCGGCGTTGGACTTATAATCTATGTTGAATGTATTGGACGATTCATTGGAAGGTAGAGGTATGAAGATGAATGTAGATAAAACGAAAGTTATATTATTTTTAAATTTAGTTATGAAGACTCGTCGGTCAATACACAATGCTGTACTAGTTCCCACTTTAATGTATGGAAGTGAGCGCTGGGTTTGGCAGGAAAAGCAAGCGAGTAAATGCCATTGAGATGCGATCCTTAAGAAGTATGTTAGGGTGACATTTAATGATTTTTTATTTTATTATTTGATTAGCATTCTTAGTAGGTATTCTGTTATACTATTATTTGGTTAATAATAATAAGGTGGTAAAACTATTGCTTTTTAATAGTTATAGCTTGCTTGCTCTGTTTGTTTTTTGTTATAAAATTTCTGTCTGTTTGTTGTAAAATTTAGTAATAGAAATTTTGCCCCCTTCCTGTTGAATGATTTATCTGATGTTTGGTTCAACAATGCAATTTAATATACTCAGTATCATATCACATTGATAACATATTTTTTATAATTAGATGGGCATCATATAAAATGGCCCATTACATATTTGTTCCACACCCCCTCAATAGGGATATGAAATGAAAGGGCTCGATTATACTCAATGAAAATCTAAAAACTTGAAAATAAGTTGGTAAAGTTCTTTTTTAACCGACTTCAAAAGAAGGAGGTTATCAATTTGGTGGGTTTTTTTTATGTATGTACATTTATTACTCCGTGATTTATGATCCGATTTGGATGATTCTTTTTTTGTTCGACAGCTAGTGCTCGCCACTTGGTCCTATTTTTTTTATTCAAGATCCGACCAGTAGTTTTTGAGTTATTCTTATAATGCATAATATGACAACGCTGAGTTTTACTTCCTTGGCTGACGTAGGCAAAACTATTGGACTCACAGTAAATGGTGTATAAAATATTTGTAGCCCTTTAAATGAGCTAAATAAAAGTCCGCGATGACATATATCTATCTTGTATGGTTGTCTTACAATAACCGTTTTTTTCTTAGGAAACATTAATTAAAACGCATACACCACTTACTACGCTATTATTCGTGTTCGGTATGAATCCTTATCCATTTAAATGTGTTAATAATGAAGATAATTTGATGTAGATTATAATTGCCATTTGAACTATATCATTCTGCCCATTACTTTAGAAGATATCAAGAGATTAAACCACAAAGTAAGTAAAAACTACGCGCAAGTGATTTCAAAAGCCGCGCAGTGGAGGACTAGGCTTAGCGATGTGTTTAGTACTATGTACTACTGATTGTTTTCATGTATTATAGACATTAAAAAGTAAAAAAAAAAAAAACTACGTTTAAAAAAACCGACTTCAAAAACTAAAAAGTACAAAATAATTCAATAAAGATTTAATTGAATACACCTCTTATACAAACCTAATACCTTTAATATTCATAAAATAGTATTATTTGTATAGGTAGCACACCTATTAATAGGTTTGAAATCGGTGCCAAGCCGACTGTTTTAGACAAACTAATAATATAATTAAGTAATAATTGAATACCTACAAATATTTATGTTCTAAACGAAGCTATCCCGCTTAAGTCACGCGCGGCGAGTGTAGGTACTACTATTATATTTGGCTTGGCACCGAATTCAAACGTTTTAATAGGTAGCACATACAAATAATAGTATTTTATGAATATTAAAGGTATTAGGTTTGTATAAGAGGTGTATTCAATTAAATCTTTATTGAGTTATTTTGTACTTTTTAGTTTTTGAAGTCGGTCTTTTTTTATTTATTAAATCAAACGGTTTTATTGAAAAGAAAGATAATGTTGTAGATAATGAACTAGGCCCCATTACACCACTCTCCTTATCAATCTAGGGCAGTGCTTCCTAAATCTTTTTTAGTACCCGTACCTCTTAATAAAATCTTTCAATTATAAGTACCCCTGATAACTCCGTACTTACTCCTAAAATGTGTCTCGAAATACAAACGAATGTACTGTTATTTTTTTATGTCAGCCGGTGGCAAACGAGCAAGCGGCTTACTTGATATTAAAGATTGCCACCCATATGCAACAACCCGATGAGTTGCAAATGCGTTGCCTACTTTTAATGGACAAATGAGGGAATTGACAGGAAAAAGTATATTTCGTTTTCTTATCCACACCGTCGCCCGTTAAATTCTCTTCCGCTTCCCATATTTGGTACCAAGACTACCCATACCAGCCTATGGCTAGACGCACCAACTCGACAAGGTGATAACCCGGTCGGGGGGGCTTATCAATGCTCTAAGATTGATGAGGAAAGTGATG
>JWHW01058251.1:57795-79416 GCA_000931545.1 Papilio glaucus
GGTACATAATATACTGGGTAATTATTATCTTTATTTTAAATAAAACCGTTAGTTTAAAATAAAAAAACCTATTTTATTTATCCTTTTCTTTTACTCACCAAATGTTATTGATGTGTGTTGCCCCCTCCACCACTCCACCTAACTTCGCTGACACCATCGGTAATGAGACACTGCTGTAAATATTGGGAAATAAGGTGTATTTCATTGTCTTGGACTACATTGACGGTGTTCGCGTTTTGGGTTAAACCGTCGACTGACCGTCTCGTTGGATATACGATCGTGTATCAAGTCGAGACAGTGATTACGTTTTTTTTTTGAAATTTTGATTTTACTTTGAATTTTTTTGTTATACAATTCTAAATTACTAAAAATGTCAATATCTTTTTAAAAATAAAATAAAATTATTATACACATCAACACTACATCTAAAAAAGTGAACTAAATACTGATTTATACAAAGGAATGACGAATAAATTGTTACTGCGAGAGCTGTGCTTGGTTAGTTTAAATTTAATCTGTCCTAAGACTGTTTGCTGAACAATATCCAAATATTCTATTAAGATCGTGTTGTAATACTAAACAATAATTTTCTTCTGATATACTTTTAAAAAATTTGGAATCATCTGCGTACATTGGGAAGTTTGTATTATCAATAAATTTGGCAATATCCTTAACATAGAGGATAAAAAGTAACGGCCCTAAATGCGATCCTTGGGGAATACCGGAGTGAATCTCTAGGAATCTTGATATATAACCTTGTGCTGAAACTGTCTGGGATCGGTTCCGGTAGGAGTTTATCCAGCGGAGAAAGTCGCCGTGTATTCCGATTGATCATAATTTTGAAATTAGCAAATCATGATTTAGTACATTTGTTGTTTTTAAATATATATTTTTTGAAGTTGGTTTTATTTTTGTTTAATATTTTAAGCAATACGTCGAGTTTGACTTTTAAAGTGCTACATAAATAATACTTTTGTTGCGTCGTCGTGGAATTTAGAATTTGAGAATATTAAATATACATTCTTAAAGTTATTAAATATATAACTTAAGATCTATAATAATCTTTGTTAGTATTTGGTGTACCAACTCATATTTCGTTACCATAATTTATTTTAGATTTATAAAAGATGTGATAGTATAATATATGTTCTCTAATTCATAATATTTTAAACTTTGCGCCAATTCATGTAATAGTGGAAAAAGCAAAGTCCGGATTTAGTGCGATCTAAAATACGCCGGGGAAGCGTTTGCCAGGTTGTGCAGTAAACGTTTGCGCGCGGCCGCCGGGAGCGCGTCGGGAGCGCGTCAGCTGAAGGTCAAGGTTCCCCGGGTCAATGCTGAGCGGAGCTAGAGGGGGAGCCGAGAGGGTGCGTGGGCGTCGCCATGGCAACCAGCCCACGCTGCCTACGCCCCAACCAGGTAGTCAATCAATTACCCGAGAAGGCTTTTCCCGGCGCGTAATGAACTGTAATTCAATGATGTATTGCATATCCTGCGATGATGTTACACGTTTTACAGCTCTATAGGCGCTGCTGAATTTTATGTACGTATCATCTATTTAAATTTGAGGTTAGAATATTCTACGCGTGTGAAAGTGATCAATACGCCAGTAGTGTACGGACGATATTACTTTGCTTTAATACCTTCATTATTGCTTTGTTCCATCCGTTGCTATTTATCGTTTATTTATACCTGTTTGTTTCATTCATATTCAGTTTTATTTATTGAAATATAAGGTTTCCTTGTCTACATACTAATTTATTTACATTTCTACAATTAAAGTGGGGTTAATCTGTTTATAACGAGAAAAAATGAATGAATACTTTTTTAGGACATACGAATCTCAAAAACGGAGACGAATGGGTACTAACTGCTAAGGAACTAAACACCAAATTTTGAAGACACAGCAAATGTTCAGCTAAAGTATTTCGAACAATTTGGATATATCTAGCCAATGAATTTATCATATAAATCTTTTTCATAATATTGTCTTATTGAGCTATATGTAATATTTGTTTAATTTACAAATCGCATTTATATCTATACTTAGGTAAAATGTATAAGTTTGGATGTTCCGGGTAATCTCCATTACTACTGATTTGATTTTAAAATTTTTTATACTGTTAGAACTTAGAAAGGTATATTATCTATGAGTGCGACTGGCTACTTTTTATATTTAATTGAATAAAGCTGAAGAGGTTCTTAGGTTGACTCGAAAACTTCTTTTTTGCATTTGGCAGTTCAATTATTACAAAAGTTTATAGTCGATATAAGATTGAGATGCAACCTTTTGGAGCCGAATAGGAAGAA
Source organism: Papilio glaucus (assembly GCA_000931545.1). Classification (NCBI taxonomy): domain Eukaryota; kingdom Metazoa; phylum Arthropoda; class Insecta; order Lepidoptera; family Papilionidae; genus Papilio; species Papilio glaucus. The sequence goes on from JWHW01058251.1 coordinate 60,106, forward strand.
AAATAAGTTAAAATAAAGGGTGAAGAATGTATGAATATCCTTTATATTATAGAAGTAACACTAAATTACGCCCGCATATTTTGAGTTTGATGCTTTTCTAACCCGTATATGTAAATCTCACCAAAAACATTTCAAGTAAAATTGAAGACTCACAACTTGTGGACTCGAATTGCAAAAAATTGCTAAAGTCACAGCCAACCTTCGCTAATCGGAGAGGGACTCCAGTAAATCGTGTATATTTTATAAAAAATATATTTATGTATAATATAAATATTTTATAAATATAAATAAATATGCGCTCACGCCCTTAACTCAGAGGGGTAGGCAGAGATCATGGATTTCCATTTGGCGCGATCCCGGCACACCTCTCTTGCTTCTTCTACATCCATACGATATAGCGAAATCCATATATATAGCGAAAAAGGTAAACGACGATGCGTAGAATGTATCGTCGTTTACCTTTTTTGCTCGTGGGTTTACTTTTTTTAGTAGACCACTAATCTGATCGATATCTCCTACCAACACTGCTTACTTTCGTTACTCTCGCTTCATTCATCCTTATAACATACCCTAAGCATACCTTTTTTAATTTTAGTCACAACAACCACTTTTAAGCCACACATTTCTCTTATAATGCTACTTTTAAAACTTGGACCACATCTCAACGGATTAATCTACTTACATGCTTTTCCTATCAAACCCAGCTCTCATTGCCATACATTAACCTGGGGATTAGTACAGCATTGTGTACGACGAGCCTTCATAGACACTTTCTGACTCCTCCCTACTGTACCTATAGCCCCATTTATTTTGTTACCCGCATTCACTACTCGTTCAAAATCATTAACATGCCTACCATCTCTATTAAACATACACCCCAAATACACGAACTCTTCCATCTGTTCCACTTCTTTACCGTTAACATTAATTTAAATTATTGTCGTACCTTGTTCTCATTCAAATACCATTACTTTCGTCTTATCTACATTCATCTTTTTACTTTTACCTTCTAATTAATCATTCACTACATTCAACATTAATTGTAAGTCCTCTGCCGATGGCGCAAACACGACCTGTTTATCGGCGAACAAGAGACATTTTACAACTAGCTCACCCATTCTTAATCCACAATCTTCGTCTTTCAAAGTAGTTTTTAATACAAAAAATTATCGTTTCACGGTGTTGGTCCGCGGTGAATTCTTAAAATGCAAATTAAGTAACGATTTCTTATATTTACGCGAATACTACACATTTAAACTAAACTAGTTCACCTTAGTCACTCCATGGTCACAAGGGAGGCGGAGTGGCCTTCCTTCGTGGTAATGAGTAGTGTAAAATACTCGACACATCGGCAGCATCAACATTAAATATACGCAACAAAATCCGTAAAAGTAGTATCTCAATAAGCAAATTAAAAAAAAATCTTATTTTTTTAATGAAATTAAGTTCCATAAGCTTCTAATAGATGGCGGTGTTATTTATCAACATTTTTTGTCATTTCGTCACGCATGTTTTCATAGCTATAGTAGATACATATAATAAGTGGTACTCGTGTGGTGCAGGGGCGGGTCTAGTTATATTATATAGTTTAATGGTATTATAAATTAACTCACGTAAGTTACTTCGCAGAAACGCTATAATTTACTTGGTACTTCAGAACTCTATTAAGCAGTATAGGGCGGTAGTTCGCTGAAAAGGGAGTATGTGTTCGTGTGTATAGAAGGAGGGGTTTGGGGAGGGGGTGAGTAGGTTAGATGCAAGTTTGCTTGAGGAATTGCGCGTAACGTTGCATAATCATGTATTAGTTACCAGGACTTTCTATAATACATGTTTATAGACATACCTACGTAGTACCGCTTTATGGATTCTTTGAATGTTATTTATTATTATTCAATACTAAAAACAAATTAGTAAATTAATTTAAATATTAATTAATTTAAGTACTACTTTCAATTACGACTAAATAACGATTTTTTACGTAAACTACATTGTCCAAAGATTCAATCGTCCCAATTCTGTTCTACTTACTTGTAATAATTTTTACTTTTACTTCGTCGTAATTTATTGATAACATTAAGTTTAAGTTCAACCATCGTTATAAACATGTAAAACGCTATTACCACACTGAACAGTAACATTTATAGTACTTTTGCCCACTATATCAAGCTCAGCAGGTACTCGGTGGTGATTTGATATAAATAAGTCAAGAGTGAAATTTCACGGTCGCGTCATATTCAGAAACGTTTCGTTACATGAGTGAAAAGTAAGATAGAAAGTATAGTTTTTTCCACATCAACATTAAATTTTTGTAAACAAAATTTTACCTTTTATGTTGAAGTTTGTAAATTCCAAAATATATCCGAAAAATAACTCTTTCTCGCATTACCTTACCAGGTTAACAATAGCTCCACTTGGCCCGCAGAGTATTGTTCTAAAACGTCGTTTACGATGGCTTCAGCCCTTTTTTTGAACTTACGGCGGGCTACAAAATACTTCAATATATAACTTTAAACTTTCGTGGCTTTTACTAATATAAGGTTTGTAAGAAACGGGATTCTTACAAATCTTATATTACAAAATACTCCACCTATCGGGGATTCCAAATTACAATATTTGAGTGAAGTTTTCTTATGTATATCAAATATAAAAACTATGTTCAATACTGTATCACTGTTTTATCTTCAAGTGTAAAACGAATAGCCTTTGTTTGTTTATACAGTGGTTATCAAAGGGCTTAATTGTTTTTATATATGTCATGTTGTTTATGACAAATTGAATGTTCGTTATCGAAGAAAATAAATTTTAATACTACTTCTGTTGCTAAAACAAAAAATAAAGCAATAGAGCTACGTACGGGCTTACATTTAAATAGAATAAAATATCTGAACAGAGCTATATTTATATGCAATTTTATCTGGAAACAAACAAAATGGTTACCTAGGACATCAAGTATCTTCTAACTCCATTATATTAAAATTCATCATCGCTTATTTTGATTTAAGCTATTTCTTTTGTTTTTGTAATATTAAGAGCATCTTAAATGAGACCTTATACCATTAGCTATCCATATTAATACAATTTCATTTCACTTTATCTCGCAATTTCCACATATAATAAGTACAATGGCCGCCATCTATAGTAAGTGACGTATGTTTACAAAATTTCTAAAAATCCTGATGTGGAACAAACTATAGAGAGAATGGTAATTTTGAATAAAAATAGGTAACATATTAATGCAAATTTTGAACTCTTGTATTTCTTCTTCTGAGATAATCTCCCTTCAAGTCTATCTAGTGCTCATACAGCACGGGATAAGTACAAACGGTGTTGTTTTTTTTTTGTATAACATTTTTTTTTCTTTTATCTCCTTTAATCAGGGTGAAATAAGAAAATTATGAAAAGGGTGTGTATTGAAGGGTTGGGTAGGCTCTCACGCGCCGTGAGCACGGGCTGCGCGCTGACCCGCGAAGCCTCTCGCTGCACGAGCGACGCCGACACGCCTCGCAGCGCCCTACGTGTCCGCGCGTATCTCTAAAGCCTACTTTATTGTCAATTTACGCTTATCAGGAATTTAATTTTATACAAAGTATATTTCTAATTAAAATGTCGCGGACATAGCTTTTCGTTAATTTTATTGATCTACTTCAAACTGCTAGAGATGTATTTTTACTCAACAGGTAACATTTCATAATTTTTTTTTATAATGAATACTCATTTTGTTTTACAGCTTTATTTGTTACTATTAACTGATATAAGTGATAAAATCGTTCAAGTTCTTAAATTGTTAAGGTGGATTATCTGACCTTCTGTGTAATTGTTTTCTGTCTTTCTTCATTGTCATTTCACTGTTCTGCGATCAATCATTAGAATAAAACGAATTTTACGCATTTTATCGCGTTTGCTTTACAAAACGTCAGGAACAAAATCATAGTATTCGCTTAAATATAAGAAATCACTATGAATATTAGTTCAGGAATTAATTACTCTATTAAAAAGTACCTTACTCCTCAATCAATAAATATGTAAGTTTAATATGCGTTTCCCATATCATAAGGAAGCTGTTATCCTATACCAGTGCGGTTACTTAAGCTTGAAGTATCTCAAGTGGAGTCAAGAGGGTCAGGTGCGCCGGCGCCGCGGCCACAGCTGATTCTTTGTCGGCAAGAGATTAACGAAAGCGCACGAGTGTCGGAGTGGCCATCCGATATCTAGTTTAGTGTAATAGGTTCCTTGACCTTCACTTTACTCTAATTGAAATTAAATTTTCATTCGTTTAGGAAGTTTTAGACTCTACACCTTAAAAAAATAATTCAAGAACTTCTTCGTTTATAAGTGGTGCAAGGTATCTGCTTTATCAAATACGGCGTCCAAAATTTGTCTCATTTCTTCTCTTAACAGTTACACAGTAGTTAGTACAGTAGTTAGTCATATCCCAGAGACTATAAAAACTGGAAATCGGTTAAGTTTAAAAGGATTTGTAAAAATGACAATGGTTACGATAAAACAGTTTTAATGTTATTTTATTTATTTAACCAAACTTTAACATTAAAATTTATATCTGTAATGTATACAAGTAAGTATAATAAGCTGTGCTAGTGGCCCCGACTTACGTACGCATCGCGGGTTCGAACCCAGGTAGGCGCTTTACTTTATGTAAATTATTCTGTCACCAATGCTCCAAAACCACCAGATTCGAACACACGTGACTTCCACCAACCCGCACTGGGCCAGCGTGGTGGATTACGGCCCCTTCCCTCTCTTGGAGAAGAGGCCTGTGTCCCTGCAATGGGGCATACTAAAAAAAGCTAATTTATTATTATTATATTATAAGTATAAAGAGATATTCTTAATAGTTTCTCTAAGGGTACTTTTTTAAAAGGGAAGAATACTGAGAAGGTTAATCAGCAGCAGCACTAAAGTTGTATTAACAACTCACAGATAAGTGTGATACAAATCGTACGCGTTTCAAAAAAAAATCCACTACTTTCATTCCCTAATGACGTCCGAAGAAATTGAAGACGTTTGAAGTTTTCAGCAATGGATCACGAGTTACTTCAAACTAACCTCTTATTTTCATGTTTACGCGAGTTCACTTCTTTTCTTATAGAAGTTTAGTCAAAAATAGCTATTGAGTCTTGAAAAACTACTGGCCTTATTGTTTGTCAATTCCAGGTGGCACGATTGAAGTCTTGATAACAATTTCTTTCGCGTGTCTAGCTTGTTCTATTGGAGCGCAGAAAAATTTAATCACTGCCGTTTGCCACATTGAAAGACACCCTGTTTAACGGGACGTACCTTATGTTGCGAGGTGAAAAGCATAAACTCAGTTGTATGTAACAAAAATTTTGCATGTAAACACCAGTCATTTTAGAGGACTTTTCGTGTGATGCACTCATTAGGTTGGGTGCCGGAGATCTAATTCTACTCCTCTTACCCTTCTTATCCATTTCTAATAAGGATAGCATGGGAAGGTAAGATTTGACGGGGAGGAGATAAATGTGAAAAGGAATATTATTTTTCTGTTTATCATTTCTTTTGTGCATAAAAGCAACTCATTAGCTTGTTGCAGAATGCCTCTGTTTATATTTCTTTATATCAGTGAACCGCTTTCTCGTTTGCCACCGTCTTCTATAAAAAGTGTACAATCAGATGAATGCTCTGCTTTTCTCGCAATTTAATAATAAAAGGAAAGGCAAAAATGCCTGTTAATTGGTAGTCGAAGAAAGATTTTGGAGATAATAAGCCTGATTGCTAAATCCTTTTGTAACGGTGTTTTTTAATTGTGTTAATTATAGTAGTGGAATAAAATAAATACATATATGTACATATATCAATACAAAACCTGTTGCTTTGATCTAAATAATCTGAAAAAAGCTCTGGTAAAATATTGGATCGGTCGTCTCTTAACATGGTATTTATTTAAAACTATGTTGCCAAAAATTTTGTTCAATTTAATTATTTTTAAATCGTTATGGAAGGAATTCTTAAAGTCCCAAAATAACCTGTAGTTTCGTTTGCCTCAATTATTTATATATTTACGCGACACAGGAGCAGTATTTTTTATTTTACTTTAGCGATTATTATTTCTTTAATGCACCGGTTTCTTTTATAAAAAATAAATAACTACTAATAGCCGACTTGAGTTCTTTTGCCGTTTGTACCGGGACTTGTACAGTAAACATATGTGCATTTTATATTTCCCTTCTTTTCTATATCGCAGAGACAAAACTACAAACCGGTAAATTTTACCAAGATTCGTAAAAAAAGAGCAATAGTTACAACAAAACATCTTTAATATCTCTTTCTAACTTAACTAAACTTAATTTTTTAAATAAGTTGTAATTTTTAATACGTCTTGTAAATATTTCAAATAATTCTACTCTGTATACATTAAAGAATCTAGTTATTTGATTGAGAATTAAATAAACGATACACGCCTTCTAATTGTGTACGAATTATAATTGTGGGATTACAATAAATAGTTTTTACTTTATTTAATGTTTTGCAATTTGCTTAAAAGTGCTCAGTGAATTATTTGCTCGAAACACAGTAAAAAAATTAATAAGCAGTCGGCAGCAATTTAACTTTTTGACCGACCTAGTAGGGAACAGTTCATCTGCCAAGGAATAAAGTTGAAAAACTTTAGATATAAAGTCGTATATATGCTTTCAGAATTTCATTTAGGTTTTCAGATCGATTAATGTCTAACTGCCATGCAATTCAATATTAGAAAAAGGATATAGCATAATATAATTTTAATTTAAATGAATTTAATCGGCATGATCGAAATCGGTGTGCCACGTACGAGTGAGTCTAGACACGTGAATTATTCAGCGTGACAAGGACGCCGCCTCCACCAAACCTCACCTATCGATTGCTTATTCAATTCCACAATGCCTTGTGTCGTACGGAATGAAAGTTGACGACCTTTGTTACCTAACAGAAGATAAATGATAGAACTACTTTATGTTAATTTTCTTTCCACCTTTTAACAAATTAATGATAAATTAACATTACTCCATATAGAGGAAGCTTCAATAATTAAAAACGAATGAATTTTGATTTGAACGTTTTTGTTGAACACGTTACATACTTATTGATTTCATAATTGGTTAGCAATATGCCAATGTAATATTACTAATGATCTGCCCGCCTGGGTAGCACTAATTATATTCCTAATTTAATATAGATCTATATATACCAAACTACATACGATTATCCGACGAGCTAGTCTGGACATTTCATAGAAATCGGCTCCGAAGTCTAGAGAAAATGCATACAATATAAACACTAAGCACATCGACTTGAATGCATATAAGAATATTTATAAAAATCACAGTCTCTGACCACCCCAGTGCGGCTTAAATAGGTACATAGGAGCGTTTATTTTAAGTTGACGGACAGAATCAGGGCACGCAGAAAAGAAGGTGTTAATCGCTAAATACAGGTTACAAACCTGATAAGTTGTTTTAAAAATATACTTATATCCGTTCTAAAAATAACCTTGGTTTAAATTTAATTTAATGGGGACATTACCTTATCGGTGGCGTATAGCTTTTACCTTGAAGCATTTACAAAGAACAGTTATACCATCGACCTGAACCTGTATTCAGGCTTGATATTAATAAAGGAAGACTACTGCTTCCGTTTTTAATCGTTTTATCTTTACATTTTATTGTTCGACTACATCTAATAATGGATAAATGGACAAAAATATGAGGACAATGCCGTTTACTTGATAACAAAGATTTTGAAGATTCTTAAGGCTTATTAGTTTGGAAATATGGCTACAAGTAAAGTAATTTGCTTCTTGCGACTGAGAGTTAGTTTTTTTATTTCTATTATTTTGTAATTTATTGATAACATATCTATTTCTGAATTATTTAAATCGATTCCGTAGTTTTTTAGTTCTTCCGGAACAAAGAGATAATCAAATATTTTCTCTTTATCATATTAACAAGCTACTGCCCGTGGCTTCGCACGTGTTGTTTTCTCATTTTCCACGCTAGACATTTTAGTAAGATGATTTTACGTACAATAACTTTATCAACATGTGTCAAGAAGTCGTTATTATCAAAATATGAAACATTACCATGGCAACCGATATTGTAAATGAAGGTTCTATGTATCGGAAACTGTCTGATTTTCGTGATGAAAAGTAAGTACCCAATGTCATTAAATTTTGTATCCCTGACAATGTGTGTAAAAATTTCATGACGATAGATGGCGTCATTAAGGACTTATAGCGTGACAAACAAACAAACTCACATTTGCATTTATAATATTAGTTAGGATTAGTAGCGATGAAAAGTGTTAAGTTGTAAATTATAAACCTGTAATTACAAATTTTGAATCTCAGATACAGGAATGGTTTGGTACTGTATCTGGCTTCAGTTGGTATTGCTACAGAATGTCAATAAAGCGGCAGTACGGTTTTAAGCTGCTCTCGATTTATTCGATGATTACAATTGAAAAGATTTTACTACAGTACAAGACGCTGTTTTACGGAACAACAAGAGATCAAAAGATTGCGGTGCACCACTCAGAAGCTCAGCTACTAATTGTACACTCATTTTATAGCTGAGCCCCGCGATTTCACCCACCGTGCAATATTAAGTCTCTAAACTGAAGCCTATTTAATATCATATAGATCTGAGATTTGATCAATTTACATTGCATTACATTTATTTTTCCATACAAGCTGAATGGAATTTAACGATTAGAAAAACCCTTTCTTAGTGATCGCTTAAATAATAAAATATTTATACCTTTATTACATTATCCGGACGAGACAATAAGGTGCCTTTGGTATCGAACTATGTAATCCGTCACATATACATATATACATCTGTGTAAACAGAGATCACAAATCACAAAATTCACTTTCCAGACATATTTTTTTTCTTTTTACGCCATTTCTAATACTATAATTTCAAATTATAAGTTTTAAATATATATTAAGTTTCAGTAATGTTCGAATTACTTTGAAGATTGTTCCTGGAACTGTTAAGTTTTCGGTCAACAGGTGGGCTGGCGCGGCCCGGGGGAGTTGAGGGATGGGGAGAGGCCATTGAAATGCGCAAATCCCTGTAGCGCCGTAATCTATAATCAAAAATTCTCGCTTCTTATAATTTACAAGCTGAGCCCCGCGGTTTCACCTGCCGTGAAATTTAAGTTAACCGACTAATCTGAACCCTATTTAATATGATTAATTATGTAGGTTTGAGATTGACGTACGTTTGATTATAATTATTCCTCTATACAAACTTTCATCCCCTACTTTAGACCTTTAGGAGATGAATTTAGAAAATTCACTAAGGATTAGTGTACACCTATGTTATAACACAAATCTCTGTGAAGTCTCTAAGCCTAGTAGTTTGGGTTGCTTCTTGTCAGTTATTATATTGTTATTATATATTATATACATAGTTATTTTCTATATATATTGAGAGAGATCTTTCAGCCTTTCTTCATATTGAAATAGATCTACAGCTAAATTTGTACTTATTTCTCTTCTATAACGTTTTAAAGAAGCGACAGCTACTTCTAGAAGAAATGACAAGGATCCAGTCAGCTTGGTAATAAAATTATATTCTTTATGTGATTGAAAATAATTTGAGCTACAAAATGGGGGAAGAAATGCCCTAACTACCTCTCCTTTGCAAATACCACAGAGAAATTGAAAGAATACGATTTCAACATTCCCTTTCAATTTCTGTGACGCACGTGCTTGAGCACGTTTTTATGCATCGATAATATTTTCGGTTTAGGAATTTTTGCATATTTTGTTTGTTAGTTATCATCCTTTGATTACTATAATACAAAATGGTATGTTGTTCTATTTTATAGGACTTCAAGTTCACACACAAAACTAAAAACAAATAGTACAGATAACAGTTCCTTTTAAGAAGCAAAATATCGGACTAACTGCAGGATGATTGAGAATAATTTACGTTCACTATAAGGGTATATAATAAAACCTCACTCTTCAAAATCTGTCGACATAACCGCAAAAACATTACACTCATAGATCAGTCGGCCAAAAAGTTAAACTGCTATCGTACTGCGATATTAATTTCTTGAGAGTCCTGTCCCTGACAAGTCATTAGAATAAAAAAATTAATCATATACTATGTGCGATGAAACAATGATAAATTCTTTTTACGCGCTTTTCACTATGAGATATAATGCTAAACTAGTCAAAAGATATATCTCACAGTGTGAAGGCCAATCGCGGGATATAATAAATGTATTTTATCCCACGGTGAAAAGACAGCTTTGCCACTTATCATTCATACGAAAGATCTTTTCCCTTGGTGCTATCGAAATGGGAGTGTAGTTGCGATTTATCAGTATGTTAGCTGGGTGTGAAATCTCCGACTGGTGATTGGTCAGTGTTTAGTCACTACAGCCGTATACGGAATGCGCGCGCGCGGATCGTATTTCACTCGGCGCCGGCGCATGCTCTAGAACAGTGCTTCACGTTTAAATGTTAAAAACGAATTCTAGCTCTTCGAAGACACAATAAAATGTTGTATTATATGATGTAGTATGGAATAAGTTAATAAAATATATTTTTTCTATTGACATTTTATTTATTAAATGATTTGCAACCTATTTAATTGAAAATTAAAGGTTTCATCTAGAAAGCAAGAAATAATGACAAAATGCAAATCACTTTATCAATGTACGATTTTAAGTATGTATTAAGATTTTAAAACGGCAATTCAATTTCATGAATATATAAAAAAAATATTATTTGAAAAAATCTAAATAGTACGTTCCTAGAAAGTAAAAATACATAAAAATATACATTATGGAACTGTCTATTTTTTTTTCAGAGTAATCATAAAGTAACTAATTAACTGTAACCGTAATAAACCGTGTCCTTTAACTCAGATTTAGGTTATAAGTGGATATTATAATCGACCATTAAAGTGCACAAAATCACACCATTTATGTTGATAAATAGTATGAAGTTGTGCACTTTAAAATACGGAGGTACTGTCATGTTTGTCTACCATAAATTTTTTACTTAACAGTGCATCATACAATTTCCCATTAAACGTTTAACACGCTTAGTACTGGAATTACTGGCTTGATGGTTGTATCCTAGGTAAGATTGCTCATTCACTTGCTAAGCTTAACATTTAATTTAATCACAATCTCACATGACTACTTCTTACATCTTGGGATACCTATAGTTACAAAATTCTCACTAATTTTAAGGAGAACCACTGTTGATTAATGTGTTTAATCTAAATAAATGTTATTATGGCAACACAAAAATCGTTTGATTGCTAACCCAGAATTGTTAAGAAACAGTAATCGTTCAGTAAAGTAAACCATCGGCCGAATGAGAGCAACAACGGATGTATCAACGATTAACGATTCGGTTTTCTGACGCAAACGTCGGCGGTCGAAGCCCACTATTTCAACATTTGGGAAACGTGAACTGTTATAACATGATTGTCAGTTTGAAATATTCTAATGATAAATACATCAAAAGGAATTTTGATGTATCTCCACGGGTTTCTGAAGGGATTAGTACATAGCTAGTCAAGTGTAGGAAAACTTCTTCGTCTGGTTGACTTACGTCGTCGCAGTAACATAACGCGTAATCTGGACAGTTATCCCCAATAATCAAAGATTGTAGAAATAGATCAGATAACTAGTTGTTAAAGTTGCAATGAGTATGAAAAATCGTACCAAGGACTCAAACTACTTAAACATGTATTACTTAATGCATACGCAGTAATGGTCCCGACTGCCTAAGACAAGCCGGACAGAGCGGTGTGGTGGCAGCTCGTTGACAAGTCATTAAAGGTTTCTCACATTAAAAAAATAAATCAGTTCCTATTAAAGACTTCAAGACAAGCAACTTCAAGACCTACAGAAATGAAGCGTACGAAGAAAAAGATACAGAAGGATCTGATGGAATGAGACTAGACTAGACTAAAACTACCTGTTTCACACATTGATAAACCCTTGGCTAAAATTCATTTTTATTACTTATTGCGAGAAGAACGCTACTACAAAATTTGTAAACCTTGATAGAATTTTATTCAGTATCAAAACAAATGGAAGATAACAAAAACGATATCAGTTATTCAGGGACGTTTCCATTTAATTGGACTTTTGTTTCTAATACATCATTAGACCTAAAACATCAATCAAAATCTAGTCGGGCGTTTGAAAGTAATACACAAGTGCATCACACCGTCCGAGTCACTACTACACGCCGAGAAAAAAACAAATAGTGCTCGGGGCCGGTAAACAAATAGACGCGTGCCGACGAGTGACACGCGCACAGACGCGAAAATAGGCACACAACGGCGCGCTCGCTTTCCCAAAGAATTATGATCATATTGCGGAGGTCATTGACGTTTAGCCTCATTGAAATTTTGATGAAAATGTTGGCTTTCATGTCTTTCAACCCATTCGGGATAGAGATTAGAATAAAGCAAAGATTATGGAATACGTTATTTATACGGAGAGGAAAGTGGATGGGAAATAAATCCGGTCTTCGGAAAATCTACTCACCATATAAAACGCAGAAGTATTATTGAATATTTTTACAGTCGCGTCGAGTTTCTTCTTCAGTCCGTTATAGCTAACATATACTGTAACGAAGCACAATTCAAGCCAGTGATTTTTTGTCCGTCGGTATCCGAAAAATGAAGGTGGAAATCCAACCCACTATTTGCTGACTCATCATCGCTTATGTGTTTCTTATCAGTGGAATCGTATACGATAGAATTATTTGTTATTGTTAATACGATATTTACAAAAGTTTATTTAATATTTTAATTAAATTCAAACTAAAAGTTTGATTTCTTCTGAAAAAATTCTTATTAAATTTTGAACGAATAAATATGAACGTAAATACGCACGTAATAAATAGCCTTAATAACTTAATTATTTCATTAAAACCAAGTTGAACTAAATAAGTCGAGCGTAAAGTTATGTAACTTAACATCATGTAGACAGTTTTAATAAGAAAACAATCATATGGATAAGTATTAAAAATTAAATGATTGTAATCTATGACGAAATGTGAGCCAAATACCTTTCTTGGTCGAGGGGCGGCGGCGCGCGCAATACATGGCGTGCGCTGGCGCAGTTACAGTACACTCTCGATGAAAACTGTTGCCGGATTTCGTTGATATATTCCCTAGAAAAATAATTAAAATGTAAATACGATATTTGTAACGCCTCCTTGCCGAACAAAGTTTTTTTTTGTGCTTTACCTGCAAGTTCAAATTGAATCAGATATTTCTTATTCAATTCTGTTTTTCATATACTTAAATAGTTTACATTTTCATCTTGCCCTTTCATCATGATAATAACAGATATAGCTTCACTATTGCATGTATTTTACAAATATTTTAAATATTTATGTCATTCAAAATTTTGTTTCATTGCAATAAAAGTAACGCAATTTAGTGTCTTAAAAAAAAAACGGGAAAACAGCTACTTATTTTAAAATATTTTTCAGGGTAAAAAACATTCATATACATTGGTTTGAAAACTATTTCACCAGACCATACCTTTTGGATGTTTAGAAGATTTTTTTATGAAAGTTAGACAGTTTTCGTCTTGACTGTTTGTATCGCGCCAGAGCATTGTCGGGCGTGAAGCCACGCCCACGCACCGCGCTGCGTACTGCATGACGCTGGCTAGTCTTTCACGATCCTGTACAGCTTTCACTACATGAAACCTTTTACAAATGTACAAAAAAAACACAGGCAGTCATAAGGACTGCTCGACAATAGTTTAAAAATAAATAAATAATCAAAAAATGAACCCTTGCATCTTAACAATAAAAATCAAAATTGAATACAAGAAAAATCATGCTATCGCTGATTTACAGTGGTAGAGCCCGCAACAACAACATCTGTTGCACGAATGGGCCGGCTCGACCGGTGAAATACCACGACCTCACAGAAAACAGGCGTGAAGCAGAAGTATTCTGCGTTTCGTCTGACGAGTGAGGTGCCGGAGGCCTAATTTCAGTCCTCTTCCCCTTCCCACCCTTTCCTCATAAGGATAGGATGGGAACGGGAAGAGGATTGGACGGGGAGGGGTTAACGGGGAAAAGGAAATATCCTTATTTCCGTCTATGCCCTCTTCTGTCCATTAAAGGTAGGCAACGCATCTGCAACACGTGTGTTTGTTGCGGATGTCTATGGGTAGCGCTCACTTAACATCAGGTAATCCGCTTGCTCGTTTGCCACCTTCTTCCATAAAAAAAAAAAAAAAAAAAAAAAAGTATGTTGCAAAAATCCCCTAGCAAATATTGTCTAACGTAGCTAAAGAAGTTTTCACTTTAAAAAAAAACATAAATTACTATAATTAGATTGTCTAATTACGTATGACAAGATTGTATTGGTGTCATCAGCGGAAAACGTACAGATGATATTACAATATAATCATGAAGAAAGAATTTATTCAAAAATTGAAAACACAAGATAGCTGGAATTATGGATGATATTTATAAGAAGTGTTTTAGAAACACAGAAGATTCGAATATCGAGTAATTTATTAAATTAATCATTATCGATTAATTTTATAAATTACTCGATATTCGATTGTTGCTAAGCTGAATAACATAAAATGAATTCGTGTAAACGCACCCTAAGGCTTCGGTATGCCATATAAAGCAATAAAATAAAGTGATAACCTAATTCGATTGTGTAGCGGTGGAGTTCTAGTAGGAAGACACAGGGGCGGTATATAGGTCGAGATACTGGCCGGTTGCCAGAGACTTAGTCACCGGCGGCAACACGGTGCGTGGCGGCGGGAAAGGTTACATTTCATTTACTTCGCTTTTTATTATTTCTTTACAATCGTACACAATTTTTCATTTCCAACTTACTATCGGATCTTCAAACCTATGGATGGTCTTGTGCTAAATAAATCACCCTCCTTTTGTTCCGTACCGTCTACCTAACTCTGGATATGATCGAAAGATGCACGTACTTGTTTAGCATTAGCATGTTCAATCTTCTCTTCGAGGTACCCACGTCATGACCGGACGAAAAACTGACGCTGTCAACAATGTTTTAACTAAAACATGTATATATTTTTCACTGTAGCTCCAGGCTTTTCAAAGCTTGGGAGCGAAGTCAATACCCCTTCAATCAAACAATGACCAGTGACAATAAAGTGCCCGAAGTCAGCCATTTTAACACTGATATCATCACTTGTCTTCTTTCTGATTGTAAATATTCTCTTGTATTTTAATGTAAAAGATGGAGAAAGGTTTTCGAGATTTTTTCTTCGTAGTGAGAAGTATTCGTCGTTTTTGTGATAGACTGCATACAGCATAATAGATAAAGTTTCGCGTGTTTAGTGAAACGCTTGAATTTAATATTTCTCACTGTGCGGTGTAAACACTCGGGCTAACCTTCGGCGCGTGTTAGTAACAGGTGGCGTGCACTCGCCTTAAAAGATTGGACGTAATGCAAGGTTACGTCTTCTACACGGTACGTGTTTTTAAATATGAAATTTTTCATTGTATTTAGTCGTATATTTTTTTCTGTATTACCCTAAAATATGTATTAGCTTAAAATATAATCATGGCCATTTTGAATGGTAAAACAAATGTACGGATATCATACCCCTGTCCCGCTGTTTGTTCTCCTCCTATGCACATCTCCATATAAAGGACAACAACGCCCTTTTGGGTATTGCGAATCATAACATGTTTCTGTTCGTTCTGTCATCCGTTATTTTAGCAGCAGCTTTCTTAATTGTGTCATCTTTCATCTTTCTTTAGACCTACCCGTGCCAACATATCCCTCCGCATTCATATCTAAAACTCTCTTAGTCACATGCCATTCACCTCTCTTCGAAACATATCTATACCACGCTAAGATTTTGCTCCTTAATTTTGTCTATCACTGGTGCTATTTTCAAGCTTCCACTAATGTAATGATTTCTTATATTTACGCGAATTGAAATAAAATTAATTTTACGGATTTTATCTCGATTATTTTACGTTTTTGATTCCTGACGTTTCGAGTACTTTACACCGCTCATGGTCGTCCCAATTTCAAAAGTTGCTGGCGAAGTACCCACTTATTTTCCATTAATTATTTCTGCTCCGATCTATGCAAAATGAGCTCACTGTATCCTGAGGTCTTTCAGTTGTATGTTTGGTTTGAGATTTATTTTTATTAATCACGGGAATCAGAAACGTAAAATAAACGCGATAAAATCCGTAAAATTAGTTTTTTCCTCTAATATACTAGTTTTCAATTTATCCGAATACTTCCAACACTTCTTTCGTCTTTCTCGACATTTGCATTTCTTTACGTATTTATGATCTACAAAATCCATTAAAAATCAACATGGGTCGCATGTTAACCACGTAACCTGTCGCTATTTCATCCATACTGCATTTGTTTTGAAAATAAAAAGGCTCACACTCGCTCACACATTCCCTCAATGGATAATTAGAAGAAAAGAAAAAAATAAGACAGTCACGTTTTCTTGCATATCTATCTACAGGCGTTGTTTAATAAAATCGTAACCTTTCGTTTAATTAAAATTGGTGTCTCTTTTCGCTGTAATTACATTTAGGAAAGTTATAAGAATTTAATTAATTAGATTAATGAAATGTTTCAAATCGTTCGTTTCCAAAAGTCAAATAAACATTTAATCTAAACTAGATATGTTCTAAAGCGACACGTTAATATTGTGGACGCCTTCAACAAGATCTTGGCAGTGGCGAGATAAATATTATTGCAGAAAACGTCATCCCCGAGCCGGAATATTATCAATAATGTCCGTCCGACATACGTTTCAGTATAAATATTATTTGATTATACAAAACCAAAACCTATAATAATTTCAATAAGAAAATATGGAACAAAATATAAAGTGCGAAAAAAGCACAATATAAACTGCTTCGAGGGCTAGGCTGAGGAAATGATTTTACACGACCTTGATACACCTTTCTCACTTTTGCCTCATTCGCTTACTTATAATTAGCTGGTTACAAGTTTACTCAATGAGAAAATACTTGAGAACAGAATTAGAGAATCTTTTCCCTCGTGTAAACCCAACTAATAGTGTAAATGACAATTCTAGCTTTAACTCCATAACGACTCAATCAATAATCTTATCATCAAATTATGCACACACATTTTTAGGGATACAGAAAATGATATAACTTTTATCCCGAAGTTAGAACTTCAAGAATATAAAACCTTCATTTACAAAATCGGTTGCCATGGTAATGTTTCGTGTTTTGACAATAACATATTTTTGATGCATGTTACAAATAATTCGAAGTTATTAGACTCGGAATTATCTTACAAAAATTTCCAGCGTGGAAAAAGAGAAACGAAAGCTTGCGAAACTGCGGGCAACCGGCAAAGTTGCCAGCAGTTATTCGTTATTTTTAAGTTTAAAAACTTCAATCACCTGGACGATTTCGCACGCCCAATTTTCTTACAGCGGGCATGCGGATCGCTATGTCTGTCTACCACAAATAGAATACCGTAGGAGTTACATTTGATGTGTCAAACTGAACAAATAAATTTATTTGTTATTTAAGATTTAGTCTTTTGTTAAACTTTTATTGTATCCGTTTTCGAACTCTTTCCTGAAAGGTTTTTCTAGTACCTCTTTATGTAAGATTTTTGTTGAAAGTGAAATCAGCATGCCTGTTGACTGTACACGTTGAGAGCGAATGTGATGTTCAACTCGCTCCGCGTTGGCCGCAAGCCAAACTCCAGCACTTCTCGCCGACTCTCTAATAAAACTCATAATCGCCGAATCTATTATATTTTATTAAGACAGTGCCACAGTTCGGCTAGTCATATTGATTTATCACTGTTATTCAGTACCAGATCAAACTCCCACCTTTTATTTATTACGTTGTAGTCTTAAAACAATAAGTTCATTTGACTTTGAACATTTCTAAAGTTGAATTATATGGGAACAACTTTGGGGTCACAGATAAGGCAAAAGGGATGCTATCCACTTAGCAGTAAGTTGATCCGAAAACAAACATTTGTTATGTTCGTTAAATTATCAAAAAACGTAAACGTAATTATCTGAATTGATAATTACGTTTACGTTTTTTGATAATTGGCGGTGGCGGATCCAAATTTGATGAGGGATAGACCTCCAGTCCATATAGAGTCCGGGGAACCCCCCCGGTTATCCTAGACTAAGAAGCACAAAACATAACTTTAAGTTTAAACCAGAAATACGTAGTGCAATGCTGGCTTAAGAAATTATTATAACAATTATTATTAAGTTTACTTTAAATTTCTCCAGGAAGTCTTAAGACCGACCGAAGATTGGTCCGTTACTACTCAACTTTATGTGCAGATGTCGTCGATCGAATACCTAAATCTGAAAAACATAAGAATAAGCAATTCAGCAATTGTATTTTAATTAATTCAATTATAGACTTTAGCGCTGTTAATCTAAAAGATCTGAAACCCAGAAATCTGTATGGGTAAATATTTTTAATATTCTCTGATATACTTTTAGTATTTCTTATGGTAAAAGATCAACCATATAGTAGACTTTTGTGTGACCGAAAAAAAAATCTTTGACTTATTAAACACGGAAATGGAATGCATTAATTATGTATAAAATTAGTAATTTTTGATACCTAGGAAATGGCCGATACAAGGGCATAAAAAATTATGATTTTCAAATATTAATTAAAGCACAACTTAATACTTAATGTAAACTTATTCAGAACTAAACAGAACTCTCATGATCTCGCACAGTTTTAGCTATTTAAAATTATTTTGCTTCGAAATCTCTAAAATGTTTCTTAGATGTTGATCAAAATAATTATAAATTATTAAAGTAGGCCTTGGTAAAATTTATTTATATAATTTTGTTTATATTTAGACCTCCTCATTTCTTATTTAAAAATCACATTTTTCTGTCCTTTCTTTTTATATTTAAGAGAACCAAGCGATGTTCATCGTAATTATCGAATGATATTGACTCGTAAAGCAAAAAGTGTCGTACAGAATTGTAGGCGTCATCTTTTATTATATTCTTTTATATTCTTCCGATTATGTGTTCAAGAGAAGAATTAGGAGCTGATGATAAATTACTTGCGTACTATCATTCGATCATCATATCTGTATGCTTATCAAGAATCTGAGACAAGAAACCTTTGTACATATATCTTGCTTAGTATACTTAAATAAAGGAATTATACTGCTATTGCTCGAGTTTATTTTTATGTTTATATCCCAAGCAAGCCCAGTACCATCATAATCGGATTAAAAAGATTTTCGGGATAATTTTAAGTAGGCTCGACTTACG